>JAOPUI010000002.1:3676401-3688102 GCA_027123135.1 Urophycis floridana | reverse complement strand
TGTGTGTGTGTGTGTGTGTGTGTGTGTGTGTGTGTGTGTGTGTGTGTGTGTGTGTGTGTGTTTGTATGTGTCTGTGTTTGTATGTGTGTGTGTGCAAATGTGCTCCTGCACCATGTAAATATATGCATTTGCCTATGGACGGCCTGCTGTTTTGGAGTGCGTGTGCATGTACCTTCTCAGCCTGGGCCTGCAGGGTGTTGTGCAGGACTCTGGCCTGCTGCAGCTCCTGGTTCAGCTTGGTCACCTCCTGCTGGTGCTGCCGCTCCAGGCGCTGCCTCTCCTTCTGGAGCTCCGACACATCCTGTTATGTGTGCGTGCACACACACACACACAGACACAGACACACACAGACACACACAATGAGGAACATGCACACATGGAAACCCATTCGTATCGATGAGGCCAAAAGAGTGGGTTCAAATTGAGGTCAATGTGCTTCGACTGTTGTGCTTGTTATGCTGACTGAAGCTACAGTGAACCACATTCCGTCCGTCTCCTTCAATGGCTGCTCTCGGCTTAGTAAACTGCACCGCAAGCAACGTTTTTTTTCTAAATTGGTTTTATGTGATTATAATCATGGCTGCTGTCTAACTTGTGTAAGACATGGTGATATGTGGTGTAGCTTTAACACAACAGTTGACAGTTTCGTTCAAAAGAAAGTCATTCAGGTCATGACCACTATTTTATCATGTGGGTGAGCGGCCTTCACTGGTTGCCACACCAGTGAGTTTCTGACTTCCTGCCATATAGAGGGCTCCATGTCTTTGGTATGTACAGTTTATCAGCAAACATCCAACCATTCACATTGATACATGTGTCCAATGTACAGTCGTATCATTTCCCTAATGTACTTTATTTATCAACTGCACACAAATCTGCACGCTCCTCTTCCCTGCCATTTGCATTCTATTGTCCAAGACGTGACTGACTGGCACTCATGTGACGTCCAATGAGCCAGCTGCATGAGACCTGGCCCTCACTCATGCAACAACCACAGGTGTTCGGGCACAGGGCTCCTAGGCATGTCCTGCCACACGCCTTCATCATTCTGCTCTGTTGTTCTCACCAACTGGTGCTGCTTCTCCAGCTCTTTGGTGCGCTGCTGGTGCTGCAGACGGCTGCTCTCCGCATTCTGCCGCTGACACTTCAGCTCCTCCTGCAGCTTTTTCACCTTTTGCTCTGCCGCTGATGCCTGACACACACACACACACACACACGCACACACACAAACCTCAGTTCATCTGTCCATCTTGAGGACGTAGACAGCAATGCGTCGGTGAGTGAACTGGCCTGAGAACAGGCGTCTGTGTTCATGTTACCCGGTCACTCTCCTGCAGCGTGCGTGTCTGGGCCCCACTGATCTGGTCCCGACTCTTCTGCAGGTTTGTCTCTGCGGTGGCCAGCTCCTTCTGGCTCCGCCCCAGCTGCTCCTGGCTGGCCTTCAGTCGGTCCGCCTCCGCGCGGAGCTCCGCCTCCAGGGCGGAGACGCGTCCCCGGAGCTCGGACACACAGGCTGTGAGCACACAGGGTCAGAGAGTGAGAGAACCCCCAGGGTCGACGCTAATTCAAATGCTATGCCATAGAAAACAAAGTGTTTGTTGTGGGTTGAGAGCTCTAGGAGGGAGGGATGTGTTATCTTATCCCCATGGTTGTGACCCAAACTTTGTGATTTTTGTGATGGGTTTTTTTCCCAGCTGGAACCATCGTATTAGCCTTTTTATGAGCCATGTTTCATATGAAATGCACTGCACACACCGTGCCGTAAAACTATGTTCACATGTCCGCCTAAAGACGCCTAAAGCCCTCCATGCGGCCACCCACCTCACCAGACGGCGCTCCACACATCCACACACCGCCTCAGAAAGAACTTCGAATGCTTAGTAGACAGCTCAAAAACTGGTTGGTGGAGACCAGCAAAAACACAGGATTTTGTACCCATTTTCTCTAAATTACTGTCTTATTTTTAGTAACGGTGACAAATTGTCATCGATTACAATGTTAAAGAGCATATCACACACCACAAACCAAGCTAAAAAGAAAAAAAATCTTTGGTTCACCACATTTTTAAGTGTGGCAGCAGAATTCAGGTAGGTCGAAACAGAGGAAATTGTTTCCATAACGACGCTATCTGGACAAATGGAATGTTTGTCGTCTATGGAAAACGACAGCAAACATAAGGAACTCTATAAAACACATGTAAACACATGTAAAATAAACAGATATGAGCCACACTAGTTGAAACGGTAGCAACAGAAGAACTGTGGTGTGTATTATGTGTAATGTATGTGTGATCATAAGTTGGCTGCTCCGCTCCTCTGGAGGTTCAGTGTACATTGTGCTGCTCACTGGGAGTCCTACGTGCACTAAGTCCAAGATTGTTGTGTTTGCTGTGAAAATCTTGGTAAAAAAAAAAGCCTAAAAAGGAAAATATATGTATTGTGACTGTTCCTTGATGACTAATAGGGTCTAAAAACACTGTGGGCATGGACTCCAGTTCATGTGTTATCTAACACACGGGTACAACATGCCAATAACACTGTCCTTTCACAACAGGGTCAATCCATACAGACTGGCTTACTGCGAAAGCAAGGCAGCGTCCTCCTCCATAAGGTTACACCACTGATCTCATCAAACTAAAATAATGTTAGTTCACCCAAGACAAATAAACAAACTAATAATTATCTCCTTGTGGCAGAAGGCCATTAATGGACCCTAAACTCAGTGTTCTCTGACAAACAAGTTGCCACAAACACAGCCATGACACACACACACATACACACTCACACACACACACACACACACACACACACAGATGGCTGAGTAGGACAGTGAGGAGGCTCACAGGCGGTTACTTATTAATGACACAAGGCTTCACAGACCAACATTCAAATGAGCTGACTGCAGCCCCTCCTTTTCGGTGCTGCGACACTGCGACCAAATCCCATGGTGGGAAACAAAGAAACCCAGCAGGAGTACAGCACAACGTGTTAGGAAGGGCAGACATGATAGAGGGCTCATAGACGAGGGGCAGTTGATCTGCGACCGTTTACACCGTGCAGTCTTGCTGCATTTAATAATATATGATTTTGGAGAACCCGTACAACAAAGGAATGACCACAAGGGTTCATAATAATAAACAAACTGGTTCAGTGAAATTAAAATGTCTCATGCGACATTTTCTCTGTGGCTGCATCTGCAGTCATTGTCAAAGCAGTCAGTCAGCCGTTGCCGTGGTGACATGGCTGGGTCCAACACCCACCGTCGCTCGCTGGGCTGGCGTGTTCCGTCCTCCCATGATCCCTCTGCTGCGGCCGGCCGGCGCCGGGGGAACCGGCGGCGGGCGCCTGGGGGGCGGGGGCCTGGCAGCGCCCCCGGGAGGCGGGCCTTGAATCCTCCCGCTCCCACGGAAACGCACTGGCGAAGGCCTCCGATTGGTCAGAGGAGTGGCGTTGGTGCGGCGTGCCCCTGCTGGCGTGGCGCGACGCCGGCCCAGTGGGCGTGTCTGAGAACTGCAGCTGCTGCTGTGAGGGGGGGGGGGGGGGTTAAAAATAACCTAGACTGGGGCTAACTAAAATAGAGAGGAAAAAAAGTCAACTAAAAACTAAACACGCACTGAAGACTATTCTGCCTTTATTTCTACGGATAGGCGTAGGCTACAACAACCACTACAAGTACTGGCCAGAGTTTTGGTTGAGGGTTGCGGTGAGTGTTGCTGTACTTACTCTGACATGCCGGCTGTCCGCGTCCCCTCTCTGGCCCGTCCTGTCCTCCTGCTGCTGCTGCTTCCCAGCTGCACGGCAAAAACACAACATGAAGGAAGCGGATGAAAAAGATGAATAAAACACAGATGACACCCACACAATTAAGAAGGCTGCCCGTGAATTGCGTCAGCAGAGTTTGGTGCTTTCAGCGACCAGGAACGGAAAGGACAGCGCGACACGGTCCCTGGGGTGAGCAACAGTGGACTGAAGAGAGGAAGGACGGACACAAAAAGAGAGAGGGCTGGAGAGAGACAAGGGCATTAGTTTGTAAAAACTTCACTGTCGACGGAGGCCCTGGGGCTTTTAAAGGGGCAGTGAACCCATACTAGTTTTGTTTGTACATGTGGTGTTGTAATATGTCTCATGCGATCCTCAACATGAGCAAGGGCCTCTCCCCTGAGAGTCACGGTTTTTCCATGACATCAAACCGAGACCACCCCACTCCATGACGGAGGGACTCCAGTGGGGAGGTGTGTGTGTGTGTGGGTGAGTGGAGCTCTGTCTGGGCAGGGTGTGATGTGGACATCCAGGAGAGGGTTAAGCTGCTTGCACACAGTCGGTGTGGGTCGTAACCATTGGGATAACACTGGCCTCCTCCTTCCTAACACTCTCAAACTGCTCATGTTGAAACTGAAACTAGGGGGGGTTCATCACAGGGTTCATGCAGTCATGCAAACTGTGTGAATGTGTAGACACATTTCTCAGCAAACCCTAAAAGAATGAAAGACTCTACACACAATCCCATTCAGTAAATATTAGTCTCTCTGTCACCACTCCTAAACAAGCTCCCTGAAGATCAGCCCATCATAGGGTCCCAATTAGAGGGGCGGTTGGTAGCTAAGAACTACAGTATGAACCCAGTGCCTCACCAAACCTTGGTTGGCTGCAACAATCGTGACCTCTGATGACTAGTTACTTCAGCAGACATGCAGGTCACTCCGTGTCAACAGGCAAGGAAATGACAGATGTGGCACAGCAAGAGAAGTCGGTAGAGCGGCAGCGCGCTTTGTTGGGAGTTCTGTTGCATACTATTGTGTTCCCAGGGTGAGGTCGTGTTCCAGCAGGGGGTGGAGTAGAGGCTGGCCTCCTGGCTGGTGTGCAGCTTCTCTAGCTCCGCCTCTAGCCTGAGAGAGAGACAGAGAGAGAGAGAGAGAGAGAGAGAGAGATCATTGGAGGGAATCATCAAAAGCGTGAGGTCAGGTTCATGAAAGATGTGGTGGGTGGTGGTGGTGGGGGGGGAACAGCCTAACGTCAGACAACATAGCTTTAACTGTTGACAATTAAACAAAGACAAAACAAAAGACATGCCACGCATTATCTCAAACATGAATGAGGAAAAAAAGCCCCAAGGCCATCAGCCTGGACTCTGTCTTGGGAGGGGTGATAGACAGAGATGTTCTATTCATTATTTCAGTCAACAATGCATTGTGTTCATTTGTTAAGGTAATAGAGTGAGGTAATAGAGTAATTAGGATTAAATACATATAAAACCAGTATAGGGACTATGGTCTTCGGCGACAGTAAAAAAAATTCCCTATCCCTTTGACTACATTATTACAAACCTTTTAATTAACAGTGGAAATCTATAGATGAGTAATTACTTGGAAAGCAACTCATTGATTCGACCAACAAATGAACCATCCAATCAAATATTATATTTCCTTTTCCTAGACCAGGGGTGGGCAACATTTTATTCCAGAGGGGGCCTTACTGCCGTAGTAGATGAGGTAAGCCAAGGGCCACGCACAAGAGGCATGATAAGTTAGAATGATGTCAGATGAGACGGTCATGCTCTGAGCGATGTGGGGAACCAGAGACAGGAAGGGGGGAGTCCCGGGTGTCTGGCGGTGGTACACATGAGACAGCAGCACTCCTCGCTACAGAGCCATTGTTTGGTCAAACTTCCCACACAATAGGTGAATTATGAAAAGTAGCCTCCCCTAAACAATAGCTTCGCTAAAATGCAATGACACCATAGATGTGTCCAAGGTTTCCAAATGTTCCCTATGGATTAGAATGACTGTTTGTAAGTGTACCTGGCTAGCTGTTCAACAGTAAAAAGGGACCTAAAGAAATGCATGGCCAAAGGAGCTCCAGTGAGGACGTGAAGCACAAAGACGGTATATAATACAGATTCAACCGCCTTGCCATTTGTTTACCTCTGTGAAAACTATCGCATACTTTTTCACACCAAAAACGCACCTACAAAACGAGTACACGAGCACCTGTTGAGATTCAGACTGTGTATTTGATTTGTTTTCAGATACTTCTGGCATCCACAATACTGAATTGTGGACTCCGGATTCCTTCTATTAATCAATTCAGCCGGCTGTTATCTCTGTGGGGAAAAGCCAACAACAAGACTTCCTTCTAAAATGACCTTGTTTTGCATGCAGAGAGGAGGGGCTATCACGTGGTTCAATGCACTTTTGCGGCCCACTCACGTAAACGTACAGTATGTGTATGTGTGAGGAACGCTGCGCTGCGGGCCAGGTAGAGATGGTCCACGGGCCGGTTCTGGTCCTGGGACCGTATGTTGACCATGTCTGTCCTAGACTGACATGGTAAACTGAACCTGATTGATGTCAGGTATTTTTGTTTTCCACGTTACAAGGACATCTTGACTTTGACAAGTGATGACAAAGTGTAATTCTATACCCACATCAAATGTAGTGCAGGCTAGCAGGAATTGGATTTACAAATGACATGGACATTTCTGACACTGTAACACACAACCACTGTCCGTATCATCTATCCATTGCCAATGCACATGATACTTTACATCAAACTAGAGTACATGCAATACTACTGACAGACCTTCATCAACACATCAACAAAAAGGTAGAGACAAGACCTTTTGACCTCCAGCGTCAGGTTCTGGGTGAGGGTGCGTGCGGCGTCCAGCTGGCCCTCCAGGGAGCACACCTGGCTCTGCTTGGTCTGCAGCTCCAGGGACAGACGCTCAGCGCTGCTGCTCTGGACCTGCGCCTCCTCCTGCACCCCCTTGAGCTCCCGCTGCAAGATCTGCAGCTCCCGGCGCACCTCCTCATGCTAGGAGGCAGACCAGAAGGACCATGCAAGGAGGTTTAAGAAACTGTTCTCCATTGTAGGAAATATAGATTCATTGTATTAGAACAAGGCTATCGCTAAGAAGCAATAAGGATGGTGCAAGTCCAAGCCATAATCATCATTATTTCTGTGGAAACACTTTTGAAACCACTCTACTATACACTCCTGCTCAGTCTACTGGTCAGGACCATGTGTACAGACATCTACCGACCATTTGATCAGAAACACTTGGATTTGAATGATTGCTAAAAAAGTTAAAGCAACGAGAATATAAACCGTGCCAGAGTTAGATTATGATGAGGTGAGATTATCATTTGGTGATATATGATGATGTATGTAGGGTGCTATGGTGACACAAAGCTTATCTTGGTTCTGCCAAGAATTTAAAAGCGTGCAACATAAATATGACTGAATAATGAAGCTCTTGTCTACCTTTAGTACCTATAATGGAAGCACAATATTTAAAACTTTAACTTCTGATACTACTTTAGAAGAGTTTACAGCATGCCAATCATCAACCAAGTCAAACACATCTGGCATTGTGAGTTCCATAAAAAGAAAGGGGGATAACGTCTGTGCGTACCTTGATTTTTTGCTTGTTGAGTGCATCCTGGGAGTTGTCCAGCTGTAGCTGTCTTTGCTTATTCTCCCTGGAAAGTCTGTCATGCTGTACCTGCAGCTCCTTCACCTTGAGCAGCACCCGGCCCGACAGCCCCACCGTCCAGTCCTCCTCAGCCCAGCTCATCACGCGCTGCCCGGGGGCCGCTGCTGACCCGACCCGCTGGCTGGGTGGATCAGGAGCAACCTACTGGCCTCTCCTCACCTGAGATCTGGCACAATTTGGTGGTCGTTTCTTCTGCTCCGCCGGTCCCTGAATCCGGGAGTCAGAATGCCCTTTTATTTGCAAAGCAGCTCCGATGGTTGCAAAAGTGGATGTGTTGTTGTGAGGTAATAATCCCACAGGCATTGAGGAAAATGCAAAGAGGGTGTGGCCTGTTCACTTCCAGGCCAACATGTTCAGATGGTGCAAAAGGCGGGCCAGCTGTTGAAAGACAACGTTGGCCTTACCCCACGTCCGTGGTTGGGAACTGCAGGATAGAGAGAAGCACAGTACAGCTCAGGAAACGACAGGCCGCCATGCAGGTTTGGGTGTGTGGGGAGGGATCACGTGGAAACAAATAAAATGTGCTACATCACCACAAGGTTAGTTTAAATCTGAGTGTTATTGGTAGCCTTTACTTTGTGATTCTTTTCAATGGAGAAGGTAACCAAGTCTCCCTTTCCTCAGGGAGATGCTGGGAGATGAGTCACCAGCCTCTGTTTACTTACAAAGTAGCTTCCAATGGCCCATAAGATATCCCACAAAACTGAAAAAACTGCACCTATAAACAGAAAGTCCTTCACTTTAACATTGCAGCATATGTGTGCAAACTGCTTTAGACCATTTTCAGTCATTGAAAACAGTGATATACCTACAGGCAAATATAACGAGAGCGAGAGCTGGAATGTAGAAAAGCCTGATTAGAAATCACAACCAGACTAAACCTGTGGAGGACAAACGACTGCATATTCAAATTGCCACTATTATGACAGTTGACAGTCGGATCAGGAGGATCTTAAACTAGCAAAATGCTTACTTTGAGTCAAATTAACAATGTTTAAAGTTATTGTGGTGACGCAACCAAACCTGAAAGACAGCACTGTCAGCTTATTGCTGAATTGTCATCATTCAGTCAGCGTCTTTTTTGAAAGGCGTAGTAAGAGGATAAACAAAAGCAAGCATGTCAAGCAACTTAGAGGAAGATATAGCAAAACATTATTCATGTTAAACACGGACATTGGAAATTATACGATGTCATGAAAGTCCCGTTGTTGTGGACCGTGTGTATTAGTGTGTTATCGGAGCAGATGTTATCACGCGGTCCAACAGAGCGCATTGTAACAAGTGACTACCATAGTAGTAACTGAAGAGGGGTACACCATCTATCATCAAACCATGAGGAAACTGTGCATTTTAGATGTAATTGTTATTTTCAGCTGTTGACCTGTTGACAGTGTTGCAACCAGACGTCACTGTGTGTTTAGTTATGTATTGTTGTTAGCTCCTAAGCTAAAAGCTAACTCGCGCCACTTACCATTCGCTTGCTTGACTTGTGATTTACTTCAACTCGCGGCAGGAATTTAACAGCTTGACAACGTGACACGTGGACTTTTGCTTTTGTTCTTAAGGAGGTGAATAATGGGCACTTTTGGTTTTTGGCCAGCAAATCACACTAAACTACTTTTTTAAAGCCAAAGCTAAGAATCTGTCAATTTCCCAGTCTGCCAGAAACTGCAAGTCTCGTGCCGCTTGACACAAGCCATCTAAAGAGCAGCTCCAGCGGTGGGAGGGACTGGAGCCGTGACGTCACGGGGAACTGTTTGGGAAGCGTGGCTGACGTCCGTGGTTCGTGGCAGGGACGTGAACCGCTGATGACCTCTAGCGATGACAAATATGGAAATATTTCAGATAACGAGCTGTGGCAGACCTGCTCTACAGCTGAGAGGGGATTTGACGTTGAGGATTGACCGTAGCCGCTGGTGTTAGTCAAGACCACAGTAAATCTAATACACTTTGCTACAGTACAAACTGTAGTGAAGGGCTCATCATTTACTTTGTTTTCAATCTCCAGTGGTAAACGTCACATGTGTCATAACTATGTGGCTTCAGTGTGGCACTATAATTTACGTGATTCAATGTGACACAACGGTACAGTGTCACATTGAATCACAGATACGATACAGCATTTGTTAGTAGGCCTAGGCCTAAGTAAATGTTCAATGCACAATTATATGCATAGTTGCATAATAATAAAAATAGTTATATGTACTTATTCAGCGCGTTTCAAAGTATCCAATGCACTTACATAGTGAGTAGGCTATGTGTGTACTAGAGTCCTTAAGGACTCTAATGTGTACGTGTGCGTGTGGGGGGTGTGGGGGCGGGGTAAGCACAGAACCATAGTCAATATGCTATTATGCATATAATTATCTATCTTAATTGTAATGTGAATGTGCTGGAATTCTGATATAATCAAGGCAAAAGGAACTCTTCTGGGACTTTTAAACCTTCAAGCATAATGCTGCAAAGAATGTTTTCCATGGGCAAACAAACAGGTAATTCAACTGTTTTAACTTAAATCGCGTTTCATGCCACGCTCACTGTCACACACTGTATAGATAGAGGTTTCAGGTCAGACGACATCCTTCTCAACTTCAGATCCAATTCAGATAACTTTACTTAAAACACTTAAAACTGATCTTCAATCGCGCGGTTGACAGTTTCAAGGCATTGTCGGTGGAGACAATCTGGCATCCCCTGATACAGACCCTGGGTTACATTCAAGTGCAAGACTGGTCTCCTCAATCACTATGTCTCCCTATTGCAACAGGCAAAAGCAGCGTTCTCATAGGTGCAGCTATAATTAGATTAGAATGGCATAGCAGTCATGCGGAGGACTCATTTTTCTTGGTAGGCTCTGGATCTGAGTGTAAGCTGGGATTTGGTGGGTCAGTGCTGAGTAGTGCAGAACTCGAGGAAGCACTGCTAGACGCACGCACACATACACACACAGTGCAAAATACAGGAGGAAGTTACAGTATCTATGGGACTGCATGTTTGTATGAACGTGGATATGGAATGGTTATGTAATCTGAATGTTATGCATTGTCATAACTGTGTGGGCCATGCAGTTCCTTCAGTCCCTGCGATTATGTGCTGTGTTATTATGCATAAAGACCAGGGGCACAGTAGTGGACCATCAAGGGATGTCAGACTCAAATCGCTTGTTTCTACAGTAAATTATGATGTGTGATCTTTTCAGAATTTATATTGCAGCTATAGAATCCATTGCATTACTGTACCTGTGAATATTGCTGCAGAAGCAAATATCCACAGGTATGGACCCTATAGATAATTATTGTGTGAGATACAGGAAAAAGTACATGTGTATTACTTCTAATCTAGTGACAAATGAAGACAGGAAAGTATAATCAAATATAATATTGTATAATCAAACAATACAATATTATAGCAGTTGAGTTTACAATTAGATGGCTAGTAATCACACAACTATGAATGTAATATTGTATTCCACTCCTGTGCATTGTAAATACACAGTAGAAGTCATTGTCAATACAATAGGATTAAATTTAAACCCTATAGTATCTTTAAGAGAGAATAGAATAGAGCAGTTTTGCAAAGGAGAAATTGTTGGGCGCATGCACAGGGTCAACAAAAACAGTACAAACATTACATGTACAAACAAACCACAAACCACAAAACAACCCCTTAAACCTATCACACACATACACCATATGGCACACCTCATTCTACTGTCCAGTCCATCTAGTGGGCATGAAAGATGTTCTGGCTCTGTTAGTCCTGTGTAGAGGCTCAGTTAATCCTGTGTAGAGGCTCTGTTAGTCCTATGTAGAGGCTCTGTTAGTCCTGTGTAAAGACTCTGTTAGTCCTGTGTAGAGACTCTGTTAGTCCTATGTAGAGACTCTGTTAGTCCTGGGTAGAGGCTCTGTTAGTCCTGAGTATTGGGCAGGATATTGTCTTCATGGTTCAGGGGTTGAGACGGTTTGGCTGAGATTTTTCTGGCCAGAGACGCAGGTGGTGGTCAGAAAGCTGTGTAATATTTGAAAATGCTGAAGGTGCTATTTTATTGGTTGTTATTTTAGATAGAAGAATAGAATAGAATAGAATAGAATAGAATAGAATAGAATAGAATAGAATAGAATAGAGAATGATTTTATTGCAGGCTACATGTCAATGAGGGTGTATATTGTGCTATTAGTTGCTTTTGCAAATTTGGGTATTTGTACAT
>JAOPUI010000002.1:3624919-3647931 GCA_027123135.1 Urophycis floridana | reverse complement strand
ATATAACTTTTGCCTTCATTTCTGTAAACTTTTTTTTACTCGTTAGTAATCCTTATGTAATGATCAGAATGGTCATTCTGGTCCCTCTACCGGTGTGGCATTGAATTGCATTTCGACACATAAACCTCACGCAGAACCATCACGGGCTCATGACTGCGTCCGAGCAACTGCGTGGCCATTGAGTGATCACTACGTCATCACTACGCAGAAGCATACCTCAGCCTTTAAGTGAATGGGAGGCCAGTGAACACAGAATGGGATTCTCAGGGCGGGACATGGGGAACTCATTTTCCCATGTCTATATTTGTCAGCATATATTTTTATGGTATGTCTTCTAACTTTTTTCCTTTAGCGGTTTGTAACTAACACACACTCCAAGGAATAGGGCTTAATTTCTTCCCACAAGTAACATGTATCTTTCTAACCCCAGGCTTGGTCAAAGGAAGTAGCTAACATGGGAACACAGAACCAAAGCCAAGCCACACCCAACATTGAGAATTCTGTTGATAATTAATTATCAACAGAAAAGCTTTATGTTCCCCTCAATGTTCAACTACAGCAAAGCCCAACATGTATGACATGCAGTCTGTTGCTCCTGTGCTGACTCACCCAGCTAATCTTCTCACTGTGCACCCCTGGCATCAACACACTCCACCCCCTCCCCCACAGGTAGTGAATGTGATGAGGAGGAGGTGGACTACCAGGACTCAGACAGCGCCGAGTCCTGGACCACGGAGAGCGCCATCAGCTCCGAGTCCATCCTCAGCTCCATGTGCATGAACGGAGGGGAGGAGAAGCCCTTCGCCTGCCCCGTGCCCGGCTGCAAGAAGAGATACAAGGTAGAGTGCTCACTGTCTCTCTCTGTGGAAACGACCTTTGATACAAAGTCTCGCCGGTTCAAGCATCCATACCTCCGGTTCCTTCCAAAGCCCCTTTGGCAGATTTCGCCACCTCACTGCCAATTTGAGACAAAAATAGACACCATGCTGTTCCGAGTGGAAAACAGGGTGCTGTTTGAGCATTACACCATGTCAACACAACGGCATACATGAGTACACTTCAATGATTTAGAGTTTTTACTGCATTTTCCATTCACATCTGGGAGTGTGTGGTTGGAATAAATTATGTGCAGCTTGAGAAAATTGCATCTCTGATGTGAATGACATGGTTATGGGCGAAGACTCACACAGTGGTCAGCGCTTGTACTACACAGACAATGAGGAGCAAGATGACCGCTTACCCGTTTGAACTGGTATGCTACATTATGTATGGATGTATTCATCCAAAGGGACGAGTGTTTTCTTAGACACATGCCATGAATGAGCAGGTGAGGGTTAGGCAGCTTGTTCAGGGATTCCTAGCTAGGATTCCTACAGTTGATTGCAAACATTTAGTCTGAACCTTTAGGCTGGTAGTCAAACACCCTCACCACTGCACTCCCCTGCCCACTATCTGTTACAGTTACAAGGTCTATGTCATCTAAAATATTGGACACAGCAGACAGATACTTATTCTTAGCCAAACATGTGAGTATATTAGGATTGTACTCTCATTTGAAGTTACTTCTGTAAACAAACATTTAGTGTGTGCTTGTACATTTAACATGGATAAACTTAGCATAGTTACAGGTGAAGGATTCATGCATGCATCATGTTTACCTTCTTCTTGCAGAATGTAAATGGTATCAAGTACCACGCAAAGAACGGCCACAGAACCCAGATCAGGGTGCACAAGCCTTTCAAGTGCCGCTGTGGGAAGAGTTACAAGACGTCTCAGGGCCTGCGGCAGCACAGCATCCACTCCCACCCACCCGGCTCTGCTGACGGCGTCCGCTAAACATAGCTGGAGAGCATTGAGCCCAGCAGCAACCACCTGCCCGTTCCATTCCCCAGACACACAAACACAGCCAATCACCAGCCACCACAGGGTTTTCTACATCACCACCAATTCTCTCTCTCTCCTGCTCTCACTCTCTCTCTCTCAAGGGCCTCGGTTACACTTGCCTTTTAAGGGAGACTTAAGTGAGGCCAGGATGCATCAGGTCTAACTGTGTAGACCCTCCCAGACTGGATGTAGGTGCATTGTGATCCCATACAGCGGGGTCGGCGCACACTTCATATCTGATAACAACAGATAACTAACCTGCCCCATGCCCCGAATAGCATGCCTGTCAAAATAAATACATGCAAAACAAGAATGTCATGTTTATTCTTATATTCAAGAATTAATTAACATTTTATAGCCTACTATTTTTATGACAATTTTTTTAACTCTCTTTTTGTTCATGTTTATGTGGAAACAAGAGATCTGATCATATGTCGGGTCTGGTCTGGTCACATAGTTAGCATTTGAATGTCGTGTAGATGCAACATCCGTGGGAATGGCAGATCCAATCTGAAAAGTAATTGAAATGGCAAGTGTGACCGGTAGCCTCTCTCTCTCTCCCTCTCTCTCTCTGTCTATCTCTTTTTTATTTGCTTACTTTCATTCTTTATGGCAGTGGTTAATTACATGTTCTAAAACCCTTCTGGGTGTCAAAAACACCATCATATTTCCAATCACATTTTATAAATCTGTATCCTCCAAAAAAGTTATTTATCCACATTAATAGCCTCTTGTTTTACTGCTGGAAGCTCATGTCGTAGTTCAATTTTGTATTTTTGCACATTTACTCATATTTATTGTTATTCTTCTACATAAATGATTGAGGACCACAGAACATAGATATGAACCAGTGTATCAAGAGGAGGAGGAGTGGTGTGGAGGTGGCCTGCTGTTCAGTTAGCATGGCCAACTAGAAGGGAGTGCTCCTTTAAGACACACTGGGATTAATGATACCATTCTAAGTCTCTGGAGAAGCACCAAACAGAAACAAAAAACAATCATCTGAATTTGCAGTTTAACCTCAATTGCTAGACATTCAACAAAGTTCAAATACTTTATTTGAGTTATTTTGTACTTGGTTGTGTAGGAAACATTGTTTTTAGTACCAAAAGATTACCTCAGGAGACAATTGAAGCATTTTTATACCACAATTTTGTTAGGTTTTTGTGGTTCTGCTTTTTACACTCTTTCAATCTATTTTCCCAGAAGTATGCAGTATACATTATTGATATGTAATAATTTTTAAAGCACTTTTTATACCAATTGCCAACGCATAAGATAAGATATTTCTTTATTAATCCCCTTTAGGATTAAATGTGCATTGACCAGCAGTACAGTGCGAAGGGAGCTCCACGACCCATGTGTTTGGAATGAACCGGCCCAGTAATCTTAGAAACAATGTCATTAAGAACAGCTCCTCTGGACTCTTCACAGTGTTTCCACACCACATCTCCAACCTCAACCTATTTCAACCCTGCTCTTTGCGTATACAGATTTTTAACTGAAAAGTCAAGCAGGACCTAGATTATGTGCTTTGTCTTTGACTAACGTGGTTTTGTACACCTATGTAACCATCATTACCATTAAGTTCAAGCATTTTCCCCGTTGAGACATACCTGTTCCCCTTGCCTGTCTGAGTTTAGTGCAATAATTATGTGATTTCATCTGGAGCAGAAATTTGCCAGATGCTACACAATGGAAAGAGCCAACAATGGCCATGTGGAAAACAATGGAGTTGATGATTTATTCAATAGCATTGTCACTGCATGGTCATTGATGTTGAAATATCTTTTGTATGGTGGAGAATTGTGACAGTATTGTACTGCCAGTATCCATGGAACTAAAGTATTATGTACAGTGAATGTATTGTCGTTAAGTGCATTAAATTATATTTTCATATATTTTGGGGGAAAAACAAATATATACATTATGTGTATTTGGTAATGACAATGTGTTGGATGTACTGTATTCTTACTGTATTCTTCATAATAAAGCTGCTTCATGTAAACTTTTATCAAGTCTGAATTTAAAAACAAAATCCATATGGCAAGCATGGTATTGAAAGCTAACAGATGAAGGACTTTTGAACATAGTTTATTGGTTAATATGCACTACATGGAGCTTGCTAAAACAAATCAAACATTTGAAAAGACAAATAAGTTATCGTTGGAAATCAGAAGAGAACAGAAAGAAATAACCGAAGCCTGGCATGCACCAAATAGCCCATGATGCAAGGGTTAATTATCCACACGACACGTTACTGACTGATGAGGAAAATAAAAATACACATTAGAAGCTGACCAATACCGACATTAGACAAGAGTCCATACACGAATCAAGGCTTTCACAACATCATTGATTTCTATATACTTACCTAAATAAAAGATTTCACCATATGAAATGAATTGTTCATGTAATCACAAAAGCAATTCCTTCTACCGCATATTGTGCACAACAGTTGCTTTTTAAAGAGGACATTTGTTTGGTTAGATGGAATAAAATGTATGTTTGGTAAACATGTCGTCTCTTTCCCTGATTTGTAACATCTAGTGAAGAAATAGACCTGCAGGAGATCAAAGAACTTAATTTTTTTTTGTAAGTTGTGTACAACAGTCTTAACTTAACTAAGTAATTAACTTAACTTAATTAAGCCATACCCAAATTAAGGAGCATAGTCGCCATTAAAAATAAACTATTTAGATCTGCACATTTCATAGACAAATATAGTAGCCCTGGGTTATAAGACAAGGTCAGATTCAATATCCGGTTGTTTTTTTAATGTTAAACCACCTCTAAACTGTAACAAAAATAACAGCTGAACAAAACAAAGGTCCTAAAGAGCAGATCTTCATACTAGCACATGCGATAAATAGTAGTTGATGTGTTTTAGCAGAGAAAGGGTAAAGGCCAAGCAGATCTGTTGTCACACACAGTCTAATCAAAGTTGAGCATGTTGCCGTCAAAGTGTGTCAGCACATGGTTCTCAAAGATCTTCTGCTCACAGTCCAGAGGGAACTGTTCGCTGCACATGGGGCACACCTTCCAGTGGCTCTCCACGTGCTCCTCAAACTTGCTCTGGTCGTAGTTGGGAGGGAAGATGACCTGGCAGAGCGGACAGCGTTTCATGTCCATGCTGCATGTGGTGGACATGAAACACATGATCTTGTGTTAAAGGGGCAATGTGCAAGATGGAGTTTCAGAAATCAAAAGAATAATTCTAATAATTCAAAGATTCTTGTAAACAAAGAGGTACAGGACAGCGTTTTTTATTTGTAGAACTTATTAGTGATGTGATTTTATATCAACACATCCTTTTATTTTTAACATTACGACTTGATGACTTTGTTAACACTTTACAACTCATCTGCCTGTCAGATCCACCATCAGAGAACTCGACTAAATCAACCTGTACAACCTGTAAATCAACCAAAACATATATTTCACAACATACATGTGATACGTGTTCATTACATTCCGTACTGATGTTATATATCACGTATCATACTCATCCCGTACTGATATTCTATATCAGATTTTTACAATTTCACTGCATTTTTGTATTTGTTTTATTTGTATTCTTTTCCCTTCAGGGATTACTAATGTCTCTATGTGTATGTCTATATGACGGGCAGTGGCTCAGAGGGTAGAGCAGGTGGACAGAGCGGGTTGTCCACCAACCGTAGGGTCGGTGGTTCTGTCCCCTCGATTCCCCTCCTCTGTTTGCATGTTGAAGTGACGGGTCAAATGCAGAGGACCTTGAGTCTAATCTGTCCATGTTATTGAAATGACTATCAAAAAGCATTGACTACAGATGCCCAGGTTGTTTTAAAATATTCTAATATGAGTTATGAGTTAAAGAGTTTAATATGAGTTCATGTTAAGTTGAAATGTTACATTGTGACTTTAATAGGTAGACATAAGCATTAAAAAGCATCCATCTCAGGCAGCGTGGGCGGTCTGCTGAGGACTGCAGCGGACACTTGTGTGTGTGAGGGGTGTTACCAGTGTGTGAGGGGTGTTACCAGTGTGTGAGGGGTGTTACCAGTGTGTGAGGGGTGTTACCAGTGTGTTACCTGGGTTCAAAGCAGAAGGTGGTTTGTCCCTCGCTCATGAATGGACTGTGGGCTTCAGTAGCTGCAGGCGGGTCATTGCCATTGCTCTGGGACCCAAACAAGAAACAGCAGAGTATAAAAACCACCCAGGCACTGCTGCTGCTACACCACTCATTTACTTTAAAGAAGAGTAAATTAAAGAGTAATTCTTCTTCTTCTTCTTTACACTATTGAGAATAAGACCTTATAACTGGAGTGGACGGGTTGGAATGAAACATTGGCAATGTTTCCATAATGATGAGCATGTAGTTCAAACCAGTCCTTGGCAGCCCAAGAAGGTGGTTGAGGGATTGTATGTGCATGTGTGTCCTGTCAGGACTCACATTGTTGTTATTGCGCTGTTCCTTGGGCTGGTCCAGGTCGTCTGGCCGGCTGAGGTTGCGGGCAGGCTGGATACACACCACGTTGCTGTCCCAGGAGGGAGGGCCAACTGGGGGCAGTCTGAGGAGCTGCTCCTCCGAGAAGTCTTCATCTGTTTCACCTGCTGGGAGATCGGTCCATTGTGGGCATAAGAAGGGTTACAACCTACGCATGAAAGCCAACTCTTCCACACTTCATTCTTGATGAGAATGTGATCATGATCATGTGTTGTGTGGTTATTAACCTTGTGGGTCTGAAGTGGAGTATGGATTTCCAAAGTGCAGCTTAGTGGAGCTCTGGGCGACCAGCATGGGTGGGGCATCCAGGGAGTAAGGGATAGGGTACTGCAGGAACACAGGGGTGCTGGACTCTATGCTCTTAGTATCGCCCTGCTGCTCCTTCCTGCTGCTGCCCTTGTTCAGACCCTGGAAATACAAACAGGATTACATTTTAAACCAGATTGCATGGTCAAAATATACTTTTTAGTTTTGAAATGGACAAGGTGATGTGGTCCATATGTAATGAAATACTTGTTCTTGTCAAGACAATGACAGACAGACAGACAACAACACAATCCAGCACTTCAATAGCTACTGGAGACCCCCACCCCCCTGCTATTTAACTCACTGGAACGGTTTAACGAGCATCTTCATTCAAAAGAAACTCCTCGAGAAGGGAATGAGAGTTTTAGTTTTATTTACATTTGTTGCAGGCACCAATTTAATTTACATTCTAAACGTCAAAGTAGTCCCTGTTGCTGCTGTTAGCTCCTGCAGCAGCAGCCCCAGGCCCTGTTCAGGGTCACAGCGCTGGGCTCCACAGTCATGGAATGGAAAATCAGATCTCATTTACTTTGCTTCTCCAATTAGAGAGACATGTTAAACCTTTAACCATCTGGGTACTTCCAAATGGATTGGGAGCACCCAGAATGGCAGGGGAATGAGAGATCTGGGGTCATTTTTAGGGTGGAAAAGGTCTATAAAAAGGAGAAAATGAACACTATCCCAACCTCCTCCAGTTTCTCCTTCTCCTTCACGAGGAGGGTGAGTGTGTCCTTCAGGTCTTTCAGCTTGCGGCCTTTCTCAGCCACCTGGCTCTGCAGCCCACAAACAACACACACAGTTATGGTTAACAATGGTTAAATACACTTTGGCATGTCTAGATTATAGACATGCTAAGAGTTCAACTCATTTGTCAAATGGACTCATTCTTATAAGATATTTCTTTATTAATCCTGTATGCTATACATTGCTTGTTGTCTCTCCCGATACTGATCCATAGCGCAGGATTAAAAGCCAAACATGTTGTTTGAATTCCTTCACAATGCACTGAATGTCTCTGCGCCTGGGCTAAGGCAAATTAAGACATTAGCCAGGCAACTAGGAGAACACTCCTTAGAAGCAAAGTCCTCCTGTCTTCAGAGTCTGATGTAAACAGCCATAAAACAGAGAAAGCCTGCCTTATAAACAACACCGTCACCAGGGCTGTGATTGGCTAGGGCCCTGGCATCAAAGGCTACATCCTTCAGCTAGGCCTGCCACACACGGCAATAAAAAGAAGCACAGACATCAAGTAAGAACCATCCCCAAAGAGCTCAGCTTGTAGAAACAGCAGGTTTAGCAGCTAGCTAGTGTGAGCCTGTTGCTAGATGCTGTGTGTGTGTGTGTGTGTGTGTGTGTGTGTGTGTGTGTGTGTGTGTGTGTGTGTGTGTGTGTGTGTGTGAGCATGCCGACAGGAGAGTGTGTTCTTATGTCGTGTTTGGGTTATGAGGGGGTAGTCACACACCAACCGAGGATGAGGGCTGTGTAGTCTATGCGGGCCCGTGTTATCTCCTGACAAGGAATCAGTTCAGGGCCCCGTAATGACAAAAATATATACATAGCTGAGTAAAACGAAGGTCATGTTTCTGTAGTTAATAACTCATCATCAAATAGTAATAATGATAAAACGATTGTGAAGTTTGCATCTGCTGTCATTAGATCATCTCACAGCGCTTCTGTCACTTCAGTAGGCTGAGTAAAGTCTGGTTTAACTTAAGTCTCCATAAATATTTTTCCCCTGAGGTTGTGGGGAAGGCCGATCAGAGAAACTGTTTAGTCATGTGTGCTACAGTCAACATGTTTCTCACATTTTAAAAGGTCCTGCTGCCAAGTAAAAACAGTCAAACCTCAAGTATGTAATTTAAATGACATATCAACCTATTTCTCTTTACCATTGACCTCTTATCATTCAGTGAATTCACTTTTATCAATTTTGTTCTATGTAATCTGCTCCCTTTGTTGTTTTATGGCACAATATCACATATGCACAAATGAATTGGACAACAATGATGATAACGTTTTTAATTCTAGAAAGCATTTTAAAAACTACAACATTGTTGCGACAATGTGGAAACAGTATGGGCAGCACCATTTCAATCCTACCTTTCAGTGGTTCCACCGATAATCTCACATTTTCAATTACAACACTCGTTTAATCTTAATCACTCCTATAATTAAAACCTGTGGATTCATCCTACATTATCTTTTGAATATAGGTCAGTTACACAATTCCAGTTTTAGTTATTATTGTGCAAAATACGCCATGAGTCTGCAGTGAGAGGAAATCCAGCGCTGACGACATGGGAAAAGTGTTGTCTGCACCTAACAGATTCAACTGAAACATACATTTATGCCGAAAAGCTTTGATGCCAAAACCAATGCAGTGCATCTTCTATGCTCCAAACAGCAGTAGTCAGACACAACGCCCTCTGCATGTCACAGGGAGGAACTACACCAGCACTAGGAGGATTTCTTTACAGCACATTTGGCTGGGCAATATTATTGCCAGTTTAGCATCTTAAAATGCTTAACACGTTTCTCTACCATTGTCTGATATTATTATGTATGTACCGGATGACGCAATTACTGAGTGATGAAGATTGATAAATGAAAACATTAAAAAAAACACCCAGCTGTGGTTTTGGAAAATATTTTTTTTGTAATAATACAGAGGTTGTTTTGGTTTTGTATGTCCGTCGTCAGATGTGTTCCTGAAAAAAAAACACTGTTCTCTTCCGAACAAAGGGTGCTGTTGGCCAGAGGTCTGCTGTTCCTGACACTGTTTTGTCCATTTGAACACAACAGCGTTTTCTTTTTGAAAACCCCATAAATGTACAGATGCTTGAATTTATACATTCGGTGTATTTCCATTAAACAGGCCAGTATCGGATACCTCTGCTAGCTCCTTGATCCTTGTTTCGGTGGTACCTCGCATGTCATCCAATTCGCATCCGATGGCCCCTTGTAAAGGCAAGCTCATAAAACACACACGCTTGTGTTGCAAAGGTTAACAACCACCGCGTCACTTCTAAATCAACTTGCACGCTCACTGCACAGCCCTCCGCCTGCCACATCAGCAGCAGAGGAGCGTTGTAGTCCAATCCACAGGAAACCCGCTACTTCTGCCCGCCTCCATCCCCGGTCGACAGGTTGTATTTCTCCACAAACTCTGCGTGTTTCTGACGCAGAATCTCGGTCTGCTTCTTGAAGCCGTTGACTCTGGAAATGAACATACACACATGCAGAAGAATACATCTGATTGAATAGTTGTGTCCATCTATACTTCATACGTAAATCACTTCTTTGTGTTTATTTCATATGGTTTTATATTACTGTCAAGTAACATACATTTCCTATTTGCCATCCATCACCACCCTGACTATAATATTTGCAATCATCCATTCATTCACCTACTCTACACACAGCTTGTGTTTCTTTACAGACCTAGCCCTCTCTTTGGATTGGTTGTAGATTTCTATGATGGTGCGGTCCTTCTCGTCCATGAAGTTAGTGTGCACCTCTTCCAGTTTACTGAAAGCGGAAAGTAGATAACCGTTAATTAGTTACAATGTTGTTCCCTCTCCCGCTCAGTATGCGGAGTGTGATGAACGATGTCAACAGCCATACCCCGTGCCAAACATTAAACACAAAACATCTACTGTCATCAAATCCAGAACTACAACTAATGAGGGAAATCAGCTGGCTGAAAAGCATGAGCAATGCTAGACAGGACATTGTCAACATAACTAGGTAGTTCAAAACGGAAAAAAGCATAAAAAAGCGAGAAAAAATGAGTTTTTATAGATAAGGCATGAAAGTGTTGAGCAACAAACATGAATAAAAGTAGGAATGTGTCTATTTTCATATAACTTTCCATTCCCCCCATAATGTACACCCATTTTGTTTGTCCACTCCTAAACAAACGTACATCAACAACTATTTTAGTGAAGGGCCCCCGCCAATCCTCGAATCCCTACCCGAAGAAGATGAAGTGGCTCCCCACGCTGACCAGCATGGTGAGGACACAGTAGCCCACCAGCCGGAGGTTCCTCCTCCTCTTCTGCTGCCTCTCCTCCGGTGTGATGCCCTGGGCCTGAGCGTGGTAGAACTGCTCCCAGTAGCGCGCGTTGTCCTGAGACTCCGCACTACAGCAGGTCCCATCAGAAAAGAAGCATTTTTAAGGAGGCAATAGTCGCACAATAGTCAATGATTAATTTGAGTTACCCATGTAACTATATTGTGCGTGTGTGCGTGTGCGTGTGTGTGTGTGTGTGCACACGGACACACCTGGCTTTGTGGTGGACAGAGCTTGTGTAGTTGTTGTTGGCGTGAGATCCCGGGGTCCGCACCACTCTGTTGGTCATCCGCAGCTTGAAGTCGTACTCCTTCCGTTGCGTCTCCCGGCTCAATACACTGTAGGCCTCGTTCAGCTCCACAAACTGGCTGTGCAGCGTCGGATTGGATGGGTCACGGTCAGGGTGGAGCTACAGCAACAGAGGAGTAGTGGTGGTTATAAGTATATATAAGTACATAAGTATAGTGGGAAGTATAAGCAGCAATATTGAATGACTTGATCTCCCATCTAAAATAGTGGGGACTGTTATAAGTAAAGTTACACGTATGTAAGATGATGAAGATGAAGTAGCTTGTTGACCAAATTGATTAAACAGTTTGGTGAAAACAAAAACGGTCCACTGAGTGGTCACTTGAAAATAAATGGCATATTGTGTCAGCTGAATTTCATAGGAACGAAAACAGTTTGCAAATAATTTACTATAGCATTAACTGCACAGGAGTTTGATGGCGAGAGCAGATACCTTTTTTGACTTGGCAAAAAAAGCTTTTTTTATTTCATCCAAGGTGGCACTAGGTTTGACTCCAAGTAGCTCATAATAGTTCACTGCTGTTCTGCGAAGAAAAAAGCCAAAGAATATAAGACTGGAGACAAGAGGAACTTAACTGACATAATGTCTGCTCTCACTCACTCCCTAATATACACTACCTGTTTGCTGAGCTTAGCGAGAGCAGCCGCACTCCACCCCTGTAACACCAGAGACACCTCCGACAAAGACTCAGCTGAGCTTCAAACTGCATCATGAAAAACGGGAAGACGTTCCCAGTGCCTGTGGCGAAACGACAAATGTTGTTCGACCAAAAATTTGACTGATACTAAAATGTACATAAAAAGCATTAATCCAAACACAAAATAGTTGAATCGTATGAACGCAGCATTGTCCAAGAGCAAAAGTAAAGAGCAAGGTAATTAACGTATTAAAGAGGCGGACTTGGAGGTGGGTGTCATACCTTTCAGTGGGATTCCATTGGAGGTAATCGAGTCAGTTCACAAAGTACATCATGTTCACATGGTTGACGTGTTGCACTCTGAAAGCAGAGGACTACACGTATGCAATGATTTGAGCAGTAAGCTCATCTATTTCTCTGACCTTTGTCGTTCACGGCTTTCATCCTAATTAACACCCATGTGTTAAACAACAAGCAAATTGTAGCATAGTTCACAGTTCAAACGAGGCAGTAAAATATGTTGTCACTTTTTTTCATCTAAAATATATAAGATGCACAACTGCAAGATATACATGGTGATGGTTTAGCCAACGAAATACGTTTTTTTCTTCAATTTAACTTTTTTAAGACGAGTTGGAGGTTAACAGTGACAGGTATTTATTGCAAGTAATTGCAAGACGTTCACTACAGATAATTACCTAACAGGCATATTATAAAATTGAGCATGCCAAATGTCTCATCTAGCAATATATTGGTAACAATACAATTGACATCAGCAGAAATCAAAATGCACATACCACCGCCTGAAACAGTTTCATAACACAGCTGTACCGAGGGGGGCTGTGGAAATGTGTCCGGCTAGAAACGTTCGTCCACACTTTGCATCACAGATGGTAAGTTCCCAGCGTAAATCCAACCTCAACGCAAAACGTTGGGCGAGCGTTAGCAAGGGATGTCGAGTCGTTTTAAAATACGGTACAAAGTTTATATACATACACATTCTACAAATTATATAAAATATTTTTATGGTGTAAGGTGTATTTACCAGTGGGTGGCAGTGCTGTTCAAGTTATTGCCGACAAGTCAGATAAGGAAGAGGAAGACACTTCTCAGATGTCATGAACATTGTCCAGCCAGGTGTGAGAAAGCTGGGTGTCCGTCATGCGGGCCAGCCTCTCACCGGTGGTATGTGGTTCCAACACAACAACCCTTTGTAAACTACTTTTACGACGCTACCCGTGGGGTTGAATGCTCTGTACTATAGTGGTTATTGTCTTAGAAGATCGTACGAGAAATTGAGTGCTGTAACTCTTACTCGGCTCTGTGTTTGTGACATGGACCCTGACGTATCCGTGCTGTTGGAGTGTGCAGTCTGGCGCGGACTTGTGGAGTCCGAGGTACAAGTGGAACTCTCGGAGAGGTGGGTTTATGAACTTGACAAAATGGGCAAATTAACTAAAGTTCCTATTTAAACATGATAAATCGTCAGTTATGCTATGGATAGATAGCTTTTGTTTTCCCTTTCCCAGCTACAACAGACAGACAGATGCTGCTCTTGAGTGCCACATAGAAGAGGTGTGGACTGAACGTGTTACCAAGAATCCCTGGCTTTTCAACGGCTCCAAATTCAGACTGCACTCATATACCTTCGCCTCCCCAAAGGTTTCCCCCTCTCAGACTGGCTCTCCGTGTCACAAAAATCTCCCATGCGCACCTCCAAAGCAAGGCCAACAATCAACCGATGCGGATGACGAAGAGCACAGATTTCAGAAAAGGGGATGTGCCATGTATTCCACTTCTCAGCATACACATCAACAAGAAAACAGAGACTGTGTCAATCAACCCATATGCTGTCAGGCTGGTGTTGACCAAGACTTAGGCGCCCTGGTCCAGGGTGCTCCAGAACCGGCGGGGGCCTGCCCTCGCCTTACTCTCAGGCTGGGCCTGACGTGCTACAAGGACTTCCTGGGGACCAACTGGTCCCATCTAGCCGGAGCTCTGAGGCAGCGAGGAGAGTCCGAGTTCAGTGATCCGTGTGCACTATTGGCCCAGCCTCTAGGGGTGGGTGGGGTCCTGTGCACCAGTGACGAGAAGGTGGTGCTGATCAGGAGGAGCCAGCGGGTGGCAGAGGCAGGGGGGCTGCTGGACATCCCAGGGGGACACCCAGAGCCACAGGTGAGAGAGCCACCTGTGTGCATATTCCAAGTAGCAAACATAGGGGGACTGACATGTGCCAGATTCTGGTTGGACCTCATCACTGGTTTGTCAAAGGACAACCTATAGTCACACATGTCTGTAAACCATAATGAAGTTCATAAGTAATATGCTGGTAACCACTGTCCCACGTTATCCACACTGATCAATATTTGATTTTAATGGAAGGTCAAATACCTTCTATTATTTTAATGCCTCACTACACATCCATTTTTATGGAGATTCAATACGGCAAAAATAGACCATAACACTTTGAACAAATGATCAACTTTAAATTGCCTGATCATACCGTCCAGACCACTCTCTCTCTCTCTTGCTCACTCTCCAGGCAGTGTGTCACTCTGGGAGTGATGCTGTGAATCAGGATCCAATCAGCATTGCTGTGGTGCAGCAGAGCCCCAGAGCGGTGGTCTCAGAGATCTTCAGCTCCGTTTGTGCCGAGATCAGAGACGAGGTGAGCCTTTTTGTCCGCTGCACGGAGTAGGCCTTCTGCCAAGAACACCTTAAAGTGGTGCCGTTCCTGTAGTTTGGTTTCAGCGTTCGGTTGTTCCTCACACCGCGGTCTTGTGGGAGCAGAAACGACTCGTCCTTGGTTTCCTCTGTGAGCAGGTCAACGTTCAGCTCAGTTCCCTCGGAGAGCCCGTGTTGATGGGCGTAGCGCTGAACCACACCAGCGCAGGCAGACCCAGTGCAGAGTTCTACGTCAGGTGGGCACTCGGACTCCAGTCGCATCACTCTTAACACCGCTTCCATTGCTTTGAATGGAAAGACATGCATTAAGCCTGCTTGAAAAGTAAAGGATACAGATATATTAAAAAAGAGCAAATTGGACATGCTAGGTTTTTTTTTAACTTTTGTTTAGAGGTGGCTTTTAATGCAAAAACATTACATAGATTAAGAGGGACCTAGTGTAAAGGTATATAACATAAATAAGTGTATGAAAAACGTACAGTTCAGTTACAGTACAGTAATACAGTACAGTTTTTGGGCAATTTAGAAGATGGAGTAATTGTGAGTGACCTTTTGGTGACTTTAATCTGGGAAAGAAGCCTTTATTGGAGCAGACATTTCATAATCTGTTTATCTGCAGCTGTTCCTTGACCTCAGAGGAAGTGAGAGAGTTGTACTGGAGAGGTGGAGCGGAGGCCAATGAGTCCACAGACATCATTTTTCTCAGCAGAG
This sequence comes from Urophycis floridana, assembly GCA_027123135.1. Lineage (NCBI taxonomy): Eukaryota > Metazoa > Chordata > Actinopteri > Gadiformes > Phycidae > Urophycis > Urophycis floridana. The sequence goes on along the minus strand of JAOPUI010000002.1, from coordinate 3,632,837 downwards.
AGGTAAGGATTTGTGTATCACTCATAAAGATATTGGTTTTGTACAAGTAGTGTATAATGTCCCGACCATTTCTTAGGTCAGAACATTTGCCTATTGCAAAATCCCTCCCTAAATGTTTCATAAAATGTGCTTCTTCCTTTTCCTTTATATTGTTCTGGTTTAACAATGTAGGAGCTGTTGCAACTGGACAGCTCCAGGCCTCTGTGGTCAGAGCTGTGTCCTTCAGCCAAGGGAGCTGTCTTGCTCTACCAGCTTGTCATGCCTGATGCATCAATCAGGCCAGAGCAGAAGATCTCAGACAAAGAAAAAGCATGATGTACATCTTTCAAATGTTAAATGGTTTTAATACTTTTTTGGTTTGGTCTTTATACATTTAAAGAGCTGTACCATTTCTTACGCCTGAAATACTTTGCACTGTTAAAATAATAAAATGGATGACATTTTTTTAACAGAATAGCATACAAATCACCTGCACAAACAAGTCAACGAGGGAGTGTGCATGAGCATCCACTTAGAGAAATTAAAACAATAAAACCTTAAAATCTTTCCAATAAAGTAAGCACAGTAGGTTTAAAAACCAAACAACAACCCTGATATTAATCCAGGGGAATTAGTGTGTGTGTATGTGTGTTGGGGGGGGGGGGGCGGCAATTGTGATCTCAGGCCATGCGATCACCAGTGACCCTGGAAACAGCTGGGGCCAGTGCCTGTGTTGTAGTAGTACCCAGGGTCTAGCTGGCTGGAGTTCCACTGCAATTTTAAGCACAATTAAATCCAAACATGAGTATTTCACACTTTGTTGGTTTAAACAGGGCTTCATGTTGTGCTTAATTGCACAGTATACAGGATAATCAATTTCCACCTTGTTGGGCACTGTTGACTAGTTAACTTAGTAAAGTCCGCTTCTGTGAGTGAAAGAAGACAAGAAACATATTTTTGAGCTTTGGTATGCAAACATTAAACGAATAATGATTGAGCAGGAATGTTTGACAAAAACGTTCAGTGTGTGGGCATGATGCATTTATTAAATCAATTATAAATGTAATTTATACAGTATTAGCATTACAGCAGCACCAATACAACAATCTAGCAATTATACTGTGAAGTGATGGATTAGACCAACATAAGTATGTGCTTGTTTTTAGCATTAGGCGGATAGTCAGCTTGTTGTCAGGTAGCGGATAGTCTAATAGAATTAAACTCTAGGAGGCCATGTCTCTTAGTGCATGGTCATGTTGTTAAAGCAAGGCCAGAGGAACATGGTGGGCGGGGCAGACAGACGCCATGTGACCAATAGGAATTCTGCATTTTAAATGAGCTGAGCTTCTGGCTCAGCTAAAACTATGTACACCAGCTCCAACTGTGTTCATGGTTAAAATGTCGAGCATTGCAATCATTCCACTGGACTTACGTATATTGGCTGTGGGCCCCAAGCTTGCCTGCTGGACAGGTTGCCACTCCCCGCTACAAAACAAACAATAACATGACTTTAGTTTGCATTGCAACACAAAATACATTTTTTTTAACACTCAAAGGTCAGTGGAAAAAGGTGTTCCCCTCCTTTTCCACTCACCATATCTCCTCTTCCACTGGTTGGCGTGAGAAAGGCGTTGGCCAAAGGCTCTGTTCCTTCGCACCCGGGCCGTCCTCTGTGGTGCAGGGGCGGGTGGCAGCAGGCGACGGGCCTCCTCCCTGTAGGCGTGGAGGAGCACCTGCGCCTCCTCCTGGGGCAGCTCCACAAAGCGCAGCTCCTGGAAGGACTCCCCCTGTGGCTCCGGCAGGCTGTAGCTCACTGAGGGATATGAGCAACCTTACTCTCCAGGACCCCGTGTTTTTTGTTCCCTGTTTTTGCAATTGTTAGTGGCAGAGTGTTGAGTTGAAGTTGAAATGAGCTCCTAGCAAATTGAAAAGCTGCATTGGTGGTACTGTTAAATCTTCCTCTTGCCACGTATGTAAAATGTTACCTTGCTACTTCTTGTAATTTTATGTGAAGTATCCTGCTCAGACTTCCTATGCCATCTCAATCTCCATCTTTGGACAAATAACTAGAAATCAGACCAGCACGCCCTCTACAAAGAACCAAATTGTGATTGTTAAAAATAGTAATAACTAAGAGTAATAATAGTTATAACTGCACTTCGCTGGCTGGAGGATGGAACTTCAGACCTCAATGTGTTTGACCATCTACAAGTGAACCAAATGTTTGGACCAGATTTAAAAAGAGCAGATTAAACCTTGGAGTTTGAGGAGGGCGGTGTCTGGGATCCGCTCGCCATCCTGCGCCTGCCTCAGTGCCAGCCGTCTCCTCCACTCCTCTGTGGGAGGGAAGACCACCGCGACCAACCGCCGCTGGTAGCCCCCAAACAGCTGTAGCTTGTGGCGTCGTGCAGAGATGAACACGTTGGGCTGGTGGAGGAGGAGTGGAAGAGAGAAGACCACGTCAACACTGCACCGGCTGACCTCAGACACTGAGTCTAGGACTTTCCATACAAACATATGTTAGTACTAGTTTGTACTAGCTTCATGTCCCAAGAACATTCAGTAGTTAGTATTTTGTTGACTATTGTTGTTGATTGCAGGCATTTTGCTTTGGGATGATTGCAGATAGACAGAGTGAAGGCAATAATGGAATTAACCAAGCAACTATCTGCTAGATAAGTGCTGGTTTCACTCATCTAATAACACTAGCTGATCTTTTCATCTGTGGACAATTGATGCAGTTTTAAGTTCACCTGGTCAAGGATGTAGTTTCCTGGTTTGCGAGCGGCCATCTTGATCAGCTCAGTCAAACACTGAGAGGCCTGCTGCAACTTCCTCTCCCTCTGACCTCCACCCTACACACACAAAGACACACACACACACACACACACACACACACACACACACACACGCACACACACACGCACACATCCGTTATTTAGACAATTACACTGCAGAAAAGATTAATTTGATAATGGCTGAAATGGGGAAGTGTGTTGTGTCCAGAGGATGAACTGACAATCATGCTGGCGAGAAGTGTCTCGGTGCCCAGGAGCTGGTATCGTTTCTCTGGGTGCTGCTTCATGAGGATCCTGGCCCAGTGGCTTTTCCCAGAACCAGGCAGACCCACCATCATAACCACCTGGCGAAACGAGGAGGAACAAACAGAAAGAAAGAGGAAAAGGCAGTGAGAAAAAAAGACTAAATTGTTTCAATCCTGTCAACATCAAATGTTGATTAAGACAATATAATCAAAGCTTTCTTTAAATATAAAAGCTTTTCAATAAAAAAAAATATCAATAAAAAACTTTATTGTATATGGTCCCTTCATCCACAGTCATCGGTTTGAATTGCAGCAGGTCGACTTGACCATGTCTACATGCCTACAATAAAGTAGCCGGTTAGTGTCTATGAGTGTATCGTGTATCCCATTCGCTGATTATGCATTATGCAACAGTGCACCAAATCACTATGTTGACGGATTTAATCATGACCAGGATGCGGTGACCTTCTATTGAATCAAACAGAAGTGGGTTCAAAGATGAACACCCGACATGCTCCTCCTCTATGAAAACTTCACCTCGCACTCTGTCCTGGAGGAGGGGCCTGCAGGAGCCCGCACTCTGTCCGCCACTGGCAGCGCCACCAGGGGGCGGTACCCGGAAGGCCCCGGGTACCAGGGCCCCCCTGTGGGGTCCAGCTGGAACCTGACAGAGCAGCCCTGGCAGAGAACGTGGGGGAACAGCGTCTGGCCCCTGAGCACCGCGGGGTCCAGCTGGAAGGCCACACCCATCGCACGCCCGTTTTTATGGAAGGACATCTCTGCCACGCCATCTGTGGAAAAGAGCTGTGTTCGTGCACACACGAAGAATGAGCACGCATGCACACGTACTCTTAAACGCTAAGAAACACGTGTGGTGTCAGAATGAAGCATGGTATAAAACAAGTAGTAAATAAATAGGAGGGGATTTGTCAGACAGGTATCACTCACGAGGTAACAGCCAACGATATCTCCGTCTGCGAGTGGTTCACCAAACTCCTCCGCCTTACCCCCGGACACCTTTCTGCCCCGCTCATCATAAGCATAAGACAGCTCCTCCTCACCTGGCCAAGACGGGGAAAGGACAATAAAGCATAGAAATAAAAAAATACATTTGTGACAATGTTTTGGCAATAATTAATCAAACCAATGATGAAGCACACCTTGTATGCACCTAGTGCATACTTGTTCAGCAGGGTTCTACTCCATACCCAGTGGCAGGGAGCTGTTGTCTGCTGCCCAGCCCACTCTCAGTCCAAGTGGCTCTGGCTGTCGCTCCACTTCTGCTTGCCTGCCGGAGGCGACGACCGCGGCGGCATGCGCCTTCCGCTCCAGCCTCACCTCAAAGCTGCACCTGGTGCCGCGCTGCACGCCGTGGGTCAGCCTGGAGCCTGACCACAGCAGGGGGAACCGGTCCCAGAACAGAGGGCGGCCACTGCAGCCGCCCGGGTCCATCTCAAAGTGGAGGTCGCTGCCGTCTGTTGGAGTTGGTAAAGACACGCTATGGAAATTACACTACGGGTTTGAATGCTTGTGCTAATGGCGTCAACCATCACTGTATTTTTAGTTTGATACAGCATTTGAACCATAACCTCAATCAATTAAATGCAGCTATGACCTGCATTATACCTATACCCATGAAAAGTTGAGTAACGAGTAATTACAAGACAGGGTGAAATATTTTCAATTCAAAATACTTACATGTATCTATTCGGACACTTTTGTCATCATTTTTCACAACTTCTCCTTCTGTCTGATAAGTAGGCTGTGTGAATTTGGCTCTGAAGGGGGTAAGAGAGGACATTTTAAGTGACTCGTCAGAATCTCAAGCAGAAACACATCGTACGATTAAAAGCGACGACGACCTCCTGTTAGTTTGCACTACACACCTTACAGATGTAAATACATAGCGTACATGGCGATATGTCGTCACCTTTTGTAGCGAATCTCCTCTTTGAATTCGTAGAACGCCCTTCCCATCTCTTCCAACCGGGTGGAGTCTCTGGACAGTCCCGTACGTTCTTCTTCACCATGCCAGCTCTGGGACTCTTCCTCCTCGTCTCGGGAAACGGGGACATGGCTTGAATCGGCCCATCCGAATTCACTGTCATTGACATTCGGAGACTCCTCACCTGCCGTGTGAACGGGTGTCTGAATGACTGCACTCTGTCGCTCCACCAGAGGTTCCCCCTGGCTGACCGCGGAGCTGTCTTGCAGTCGTGTTGACATGGGACCACACGGGTCCGTCTGCGTGGCGCTGTCTGCGTACTCTCTGATGGAGCGTGAAATAGAGGATGTCATGGTGGCGATGGGGGGAGATGTCGACGTGACATCAATGTTGTCCATCTCTGTCGCCGAAGACGATACTGCGATGTCATTTTGTGTGGTGACTTCCTCTCCCTTGTCAGCAGCAGTTTCATTGTATTGGTCGCTTTCGTTTGATTGCAGCTCGATTTGCAATCCTGCCTCTAATGCAGACCACAGCCGCCCAATAAGTTCAGTCTTGATCCCCTTGGGGTCTAGTCCAAGTTCCTTTAGTTTGGCACGTAGTTCTGGCACCTTGCACTTTTTTATATCCGATAGTTTCATTTTGGATCGAGTTATTGAGTTGGTCCTTGTTTCAACATGTGTGTGCAATACTTTTTTGGTGGAAAAGTACACGAAACCTGGACCAAAACACCAAAACAACACGAGTACAAATTCAATATGGTACTTATGAACGCGATTGGTTGGATTCTTCTTCGTTCTAGTATTTCAAGTTTTGATTTACTATAAGGGTTAATTACTGCCCCCTATTGGTCTGGAACGTGGGTGACGAGGAGCGCTCAACTAAAGTGAATCCATCGTCCATCCATTCTCCAAAGCTATGGAATATTAATCGCATACCAAACGTCACCCTGTCAATTATCATTTGTATCAGTACTTTACAAACATGTAATGCTCATTGAAATTGTCTTGAGGCTTTGATTTTTGTATTAGGCAAACAATAACAAAAATGAATGGTATTATTAATTCATAACAATCAAGTGTTTATTGGATAAATGCAAAACCAAGAATGAAAAAAATATATATTTTTTTTCACATCAATTCAGTCTTGTCTGTCTTTCCTTCAGACTTTCTATTCCACCATCTACATGTCATTACAACTGCTGTGATCAAAGGACTGCATGTGAGGGTTAGCAGCAACCGCTCACAATGTCTACACCCCCTTGATCCGCAAATCTCTCCCAGCCATTCAAACTGTACCCGGTCCCTCATAGCTCTGTCATGAAACACATGCAACCGAGCTCTGACCAGCTCATTTGAATTGAGTTTGATTTCAACGCTTCACATTATAGATCGCGGGAAGTTGCCTCCATGTGGACGATATCATACACAGAATCTTCACAAGTAGACAGACAGAGAGAGAAAACAAAATAAAAATTCACATCACACAATATTGAATGTTCAAGTCATACATGCTCACACAGTGAACCTGTCTTAATATAGTGGCTCGGTCACACATTCCTACCACATGCTTCACAATTAAAGCGCTTCAGTGCAACACCTGCATATCACTTCCAGGACTAAAGGTGTATTCTCCCATATGACACACGTTCAGGGGTGCCACAATGCAATACTTCGCTAAACACATAAAAACCCTATCAGAACAATCACAGCCATGCAGGTTGAACAGACTGAACCAGAACCGCACAGAATCTTTGGACTGCGGACGAAGCCCAGGGTCAAAGGTAGTATGTGTGCGATATGTAAACATAACTCACGTAAATAAAACAAACACAGAAGTACAATTATAATTCCCAAACAAGCTTAGCTGCTGAACACTGTGTGATCATTAGATCATGGAATACACTTCTATTTTTCCCAGTTCTAATCCCTTCAAACTAATTCTCTTTAGGGTAACTGTTTACAGCTTAGGCATGGTAAATCTATCCCAGAAATCTGCAATGTGATCTTATGTTGAAATGGTTTTGAAAAAATGTCTCCCATAAGAAAATATACATATTATTTCTACTAAAGTACTCATGCAGTAATATATATTCCTAGTACACAAAAGCATTCTTCATTACCACTACAGTGCACCTTATTGTAATGGTAATAATTGTAATTGTTTGACATCAGCAATTGAATTCAAATCTGCATTGGGACCACTATTTAAGCTGATTCAATTCGGTCCAATTCTCCCATCAAAAGAAAATGACCAAAGATGAACCCAACTGATTAAAAAAAAAAGCATTGACCTTGCATTGACATTTTTGAATACTCCTTCAAACCATTTTGAACGAAATGCAGTGAACTTCTTCGTTCTTTAGTTCCGTGATCAGACAATGACGATGGAGGAGGGTCGTGGAGGAGTAGGGGACTGGTCCGAGGGAGTGTAGGCCAGCAGGAGCTCCTTCTCGCGGGGCAGACAGGGCCCGCTGATGTGCTGGCTGTGGGAGTGGTAGAGACGCAGGAAGGACAGGATGGACTGGGCCAGCCACAGCGCCGTCACGAACCACAGGGACCCCTGTGAGGAGGAGGAGTCATGAAGACACAGGGTCAGACAGGGTCACACATCAGTGATGTTTGGACTAGACACACAATGCAATTCGATTGATTCCTTAGAATCATGGACTGTGTTGTATGTTGCTACACTGGATGTGACCTACTTTTCATTATACAAATGCATCTGCTCACTCAAAGTGATTTTATAAAACAGTAAGAACAAATGATTTAAGAATTATATCATTTCTGTTATTTTGTAAGGTTTATCACTATTATAATATCAAAATCATCTCTGTTTTTTGTAACATATTTGGTTGTATGTGGCATGTGCACCTGTGCATGCTTGTGTGTGTGTGTGTGTGTGTGTGTGTGTGTGTGTGTGTGTGTGTGTGTGTGTGTGTGTGTGTGTGT
>JAOPUI010000002.1:3405408-3415967 GCA_027123135.1 Urophycis floridana | reverse complement strand
GAGAGAGAGAGAGAGAGAGAGAGAGAGAGAGAGAGAGAGAGAGAGAGAGAGAGAGAGAGAGAGAGAGAGAGACAGCGCGAGAGCAAGAGAGCAAAAGAAAGCGAGAGTGAGAGAGAGTGAGAAAGCGAGAGGGAGGGACAGACATCTTGGTCACCGGTGGGTCCCCCGGGGCCAGACAGCGTCTCTGGGCTCTGTCTCTCAAGGCGTGTCCATCCATGTCCATCCTCCGGCCTGACGACTGTGGGCCACGCGCAGGACAACGGCTGTCGGCGCGTGGGGGAATACTCTTGAAATGTTCCGATCAAAACTTTTTCTTTCTGTAAAATACATAATGTACGTACGTGTGTTTGTGTGTGTGTGTGTGTGTGTGTGTGTGTGTGTGTGCCTTTGTGTGCATTTGTGCCTATGTGTGTGTGTGTACAGGTGAGAATGTCGTATCGTGGATTACCAAATTGATAACGGTAAATGCTTATGATGATGATGATACTGATGATGATGATGATGATGATGATGATGATGATGATGATGATGATGATGACGACGACGATGACGATGATGATGAAAGAATAACTGACCTTGTTCGGGGTCTGGACCCGCTGTGGTGCTGCGCCACTCCCCATGTCTCCCAGGAGCGAGGTTGTGACCGACCAATATCCTCCTTTGTTGTTTACTTACTTCTACTTTACTTGTGTTATTTCTTTAAGCTCACAGCCAAACAACGGTATATGACGATACTGAATACTGCATCCCGTTTTGTTTGCATTCCTAAACTTGTGATGATTGAACACACTTTGCTTGATCATATTGACTCTCTATGTTCTGTTACGTGTCTGTCTCTGCCCTCTCCTCTTCCTCGTCTCCCTTGATTCTCCCTACCTTCTCCTTCTCCTCCTCCTCCTCTTCCTCCTCTTCCCAATCCAACTTTAAAGCAACTAGCATGGAACAAACCGTAGCTCCAATGTACGGAGTAGTGTTGACTACTGTATGGCGCAGTAGTAAACGTATCATGTAAAAAAAAAGAAGAAAAAAGAGCACCATAATGAGATTGGGATGTTAACCTGTCACTCCATGAAGGGACGAGAAAGGCTCCTCCACTCTGAAGCTACTCTAAGTAGACAGAACAGCATCCAAGCTAGCAAACAATATATACTGTGTCAGGATATTGTGTCAGGTACAATACATGGCCCTATATTAGTCCATTTCAATAAGTAGTTTTTTTTGTGGTTGATTTGCTTCATTTGAATACGGGCAATGCATGGATCACAGATACAGATAGACGGTATCTTAAAAATTACGACAAATCCCTCGAACAAAAGAAAGGGAATTGTCCCAATCATACTAGAAATAAAAATAAAGACCATTTTGTTATTGTTATTATTAGCCGTATAATTATTATTATTACTGTTATTATGCTTTTGTTTCATGGCCGAACGGTCTGGCTAGTATTGTCTTATCATCACTGTAAACAATCTGGGATTTGCAACCGTGGAATCAATGCCAGTGAGGGTAGTGTGCTTCTAGAGCTAGTTGAATTGTAACCTCAGTCCTCTTAGTTCTCTTTTTCGCTCTAGTTCCTAACCCCCCTCCCCCACCCCCCCTCCCACACCCCTCGGACCCCATACACACCCACACAAACCCACCTCCTCTTCCAGACACACACATACACAAGACACACACTTGATCATATATTTGCTAATGAACCACACACACACACGCACATTCAGATCCCTTGTCCATACACACAAACCATGAGCTCTTCCATGTTTGTGTTTGTCAAGCAGTTTGCCTTGTCTTTTCTACCTACTGACTCCCTGATCCCCACCCTGGACCCCCAACACCCCATCCCTGACCCCCTGACACCCCACCACCCCACCCTACCCCCGTCACATTATTATCCCTGCATGTCCTAGTGGTACTGGTAGTTGGGTGCATGGAAAAAGCAGCAAGCAAATTGTTTTTCCCACTCTGTGAAAAAAAGTGTCTTCATTTTAACATTCAGCAATAAATCCCCTTATTTCATGTCCATTATTCTTGGAATATGCTAGAAGATTTTTGCAAGTTTTATCAAAAACATACTACTTGTAAAAAGAGGAAAACTCCAAAAACCACCCATTCATAAAAATAAATCTTTATTCCTACCATTTTGAAGCCGTCCTGTCATTTGTCTAACTTTTACACTCCAAACACAAATGCATATCAGAATGGCCTGAGAGAGAGACCTTTTAAATGATAAACTCACTAGACTACATCGGTGTGTTCAAAGCAAATGAAATACAACTAATTTTCCAGACCAACATACTTAAACTACAGCCATGAATTACATACTATTAAGGAGTTACACACCAGTTACATCCATACCGGTTTGCTGGATTTATTTGTTTGTTTAAATTAAAAAAACACAATGTTATCAAGAGAATTTATTTCACTTTATAGTCACTATGATAAAGCCATGGCCAAATGGTTCTAGTACACATTTAAGTAGGTATTCTAACAGAATGTGCTGACTCCACCACCACAGCAGGTTCCCTTTACACAATCAAGGACACCGTGGACGTTGGAGGAATATAAAGTCTAGGGCTTTCTGAATTGCTATTTGTCCTGCGTGTTTAGACGTTTAAATTATTTCAAGAAAAAATAATTAGAGTAATATTTACTTGCACATCTTTCTGACATCATCTGTATCACCTTACCCAGACTCTAATCTCGGATCCAGCAGCAACCTGTCACGGCAGAAGTTCTGGCTGGTGATAAAGCATCAACAACTGGAAACAACGCATTGTTTCCTGTTTGTACCAAAGAAAAGTCATTTGAGAGTCGGGAAAGAAAAGTGGAAGAAGCTTTCAGAGGGGGATTTTGTGTAAGAAGTGTATTTCTACAGTGGTCGGTCTAGATGGTGTTGAACCATGATTTTTAAAGTTTACTACTGCTGGCTGAGCTTGTGCCAATCACATGCTTACAGAGCCATGCCTCAAGCAACATGCTATGTCAAAACAATTATGAAAGTGGGGAAAACGCCCCGTTCACACAGTTCTTAGCCTGCCAGCCCTCAGATGTTAGATATTATTATTAAATTGGATTTGTGACAATAACCTCAGCCTGACTACCAAAACTAGGACTACAGTTTAGGGAGAATTGGCACCATCTAGCGAAGAGTTTTATGCAACCGTGAAATTGGGTACAGCATTCACATTGTGCTGTGAACATCAAGTCCTTAAAGGATTAATAATGGCTAACACGTTGTTGCAAAAACATCTAGCATCAATTAAAAATCCATTCCAGGGTTTATTTCCAATCTGTTTAACATTGTACTTTATTGTTATATCAACTCTTCTCCAGCTGTTGTGTCAGACTTCCCACGATGCTCCAGCCTGCTTTTTCCTTCGTTTCCCAGAATGACTTTCGCTACCTCACAAGGTCAGGGGGTAATATTCTAAAAAGTTCGCATTTATTCTTTATTATAATAAAGATATGTATAACAGCTAACTCGACATCGGGCAATATGCTATGATACATTATGCCTCACGGGTGATAACTATTTCAACCATGCCTTGGTTACACCGGTGTCGAGATGAGGATGTGGTGCCTGAGCTCTTCAATAGTAGAGTAGGGAGAGCTATTCGAAAACTTGTTAGTCGACTAACAAGTCGACCGCAGCTTACTTTAGTTTAGCCAGTAGTGCGTGATGAAACACTCAATAACATTTTGTTGGTGCTGGAATTTCGACCAACCCTCTCTTTACGGTAAAAACTCCCGAAAAGTCAAAGAGTTGTAGCCAAGAACATTTCAGTATGAAGCTATCGCCGAGGCTAGCGACGTTAGACATTTTGACAGACAATTAAAAGGTGTTCTTCACTGAAAACCCGTTTAGCACTTGTCCTTTTGAAATACGACGGGTCACTCCGAGTTGCATATGCATGCTTGCACGTTAACATGTTCTTCATTGCATGCTTGCACGTTAACATGTTCTTCATTGCATGCATTAGCCAATGTAAGAAAATAGACGGATAAACGAGGAGGTGCCTTGCCCTAGAACGAAGAAATGGTTGGACTTTATCTTTCGAACCCCACCAGCGAAGTTCAACGCGCAGTTGGTTCTGTGTGTTAATCATTTCGACCATAGTCTTCTCCAACGTCGGTGCCTACAGTAGTGATTTTGCTTCAAGGTTGTTCTTAAAACCTGGATCTGTACCGTCACGACGATCGACCAGCAGCTCACAGTCTGTAAGTAAAAAATAAACTTTTCCACCTAAGGTTTTTGTCACAAAATAGCATGTTGATATTCTCCACGTTAGCATGCATGAGCCAAGCTAGGCTATCACACATATGACCACACTAGCTGCTATACCCAGAGATTTAGCTTTTAAACCAGAATCTTCTAACCTTAGCTAAGCATTAAACCACGAATTATAATATTAGCAACAATATCTTGTGTTCACCTTAGCCTTATAGTGTACAGGCATTGTTCTATTCTAAAGAGGGAAAATCGAGAATAATCAAGTTGCTATAACTGGAGCTCAAGTATTTACACTTCAGTCTGTCCTGTGTAGCTATGACACTTTATCCTATGTATTAATGCATGCTTCTTGCCAATATTACATTTATCTTTGTGCGTTAATTTTGTGATTGATTACTTGCTGTTACTTAGTGTTTTGTATGTTTTCCAGAGCACATCGCAGGCATTGGTGACACCCCTCATTCATACTAGCCCCCAATCAGACCCACCTAGCCTTTCATGTCGGGCTACACAGCTTTCTATGGGTACATTAGGCCATCACGTAAGAAGCAAAGGTTTGTGATCTAACTCTTATTTCAATTTATGTTGTGATAGTTTCTAGAACTCTTTTTGTAATAATACAGGTTATGTGCTCGTCAACGTTTGGGAAAGTCAATTGCGTTACAAATAGTTGATATTCATGAATGTTTTCTTGTTGTGGGTTTGTGCTTGGTACTTCATACACCTTACCAGTCACTGAAATCTTTTTGTATCCATTGTGCCATTACGGTTTTGTGTGAAACATCGAATGCCCTGTGTAGTATTAATATCTTGTAACTTGACAGTGATACACATTAATTCACTTTAAGTACCCAAACTGAATCCTTCATGAAAAGTGTGAGTGTTGCCACAAGTACGTTGGATGCACCATGGAGGCCTGCTACCTCTAGGCCCATCAATCCTGTTCATCCAAGGCCAGCTAAAAGACCTCGGGTTGATGATGAAGAGGAGGAGGAGGTTGAAAGTGACATCTTCACAAGAACACCTGAACCCCATGACCTATGATCTAGCACAGTCAATGAGCATTGTAACAGAATCATCACAGCAAACGCATGTGTTTTGGGCTGTCATTTCATCTAAATGACAATGTTTGTATTGACATATCTGCTTGTTAAACTAACATTGTGGATGTCTATAATGCCATTTGTCTCAAGCAGTGATATGTCTTCAACTGGATACAAAGACCGCAGGACAACACAAGATGGAACAACAACTCAGACCTTTCTCCTTAAATAACCCCAGCACCAGCTTACCAAGGATCTGTAGGCCAGATGTCTGCATCACCCGGCAAAAAGAGGACATTGTTAAAGTCGTAGTTTTGATGTTATTGCATTATTGGTATAGACTTCAATACTGCTGTATGTAAATAAAATAGTTATTTGTTGAAAATTGACCCGTTTCTTATATTGGCTTTAGGAGTTATCAGTTTTTATTCCCTTTTAGGCAAAAGATGGTTTCTTACCTTTTCATCTCCTCTTTCTCGCTGAGGGCCATAGTCGGCTCTATACATATTCAATGCCTTTTGTAGGGCCTATATGTTTAGGTAGACTGGTTCAAGATCTGGGTGTCATGCAAGCAATAGGGGTACTGGTGTCGCCCATTCTTCTAACCACCTGAGTAGTCATACGTGGATGTAAACAACATGAGTGCCAGCAAACTTGTATCACCCAAAGCCATGCTATTGTTCTCATTACCGGAGGAGTCTCCTTGCAACACACATGTTACTGTGTGTCACGTGAATGTCAACAATATGAGTAACCTTTGTCAACAAACTTGTAACCAAAGCCATAGCATAGTTGTCATTACCGGGTGAGTCTCCTTGCAGCAGATTCTCTTCTGTGGGCATTCTGGTACGATTCCTGCAAGTGCACCTAGTAAAATATAGGTAGGTAGGTGTGTTTGTCTACAACATTTAAATCTTTATATTTGGTGGGCTATGACTGGTCTTTGAATGACGGTATCCTGGAATTCAAGCTGTAACTAGCATAGGATTAGCAGGCAAGATCAGTGTCTGAACTGCATTTAGCAGGGCGCTAACCGTGTGTTGTGAAGTAAAATATCTACCAGGAAGATTGTAAAGACTGGTGATGGTGTAAAGAAACAAGTCTTCATTTTAAAACATTTCCAACTGTTTATTAGAAGTCTACAACTTGAAAGCATGATGACGATCGCCACAAACCTTCACCTCTTTTCTCTTCTTACTCTTACTTATCGTCCTGTCGCTCTCCCACCTCTTTCACCAAACTAGAACAGCCTGAAACAGGAGCACCAGAGCATTTTTTTCCACCAAAACTGGTTCAGAGCAGTGGCGTAGCAAGAAATGTTCGAATGGGTGGGCACAGAAAAAAACGGGTGGGCAAAGGCGATTTGATTGAACATACGTTTGGTGAACGTAAATGAAGGAAAGCCCTCTGATTAGACGGGCAAGACTGACAAGTAGGCGGGCCTAGGCCCGTCCAGGCCCACCCGTTGCTACGCCTCTGTCACAGGGCATTCATTAATACTAGAGACCACTGCAAAATTAATGAAAAAAAAAATGCAATGACACCTTTAATGATATTGCACCTGAAAGTAAAACATTACAGCAAATTATTTCCTCGACCACCTTTGTGATAAAATAAATATAAAAAAAATCAGATATTTAAAAATTAGTTTTTAAATATCAATACAATATGCCTGTGACAGACTGCAGACAGCTAGCCTGTCAAAATTGTGTGTGCCATCTCACTAAATTACTAATTTATTGTCATAGGAACATTGGAACCATTATTCCCACATGAGAACAAGAGAACCCCTGGGTTGTTCTCATGTGGGAATAATGGTAGATGTTAATGGTCACACAAATCAGATTTCAGATTAAAGGGGTAGTTCAGAATTTTGGACATAGAAAGAGCTAGTGAACTGCACAGAGTCTTTACCTGAGCACCGAGTGAGCTACCATTCCCTGTGTGAGTGGACTGAACATCTTTCCTGAGGCACAATGACTCTACGTTGGGTTTTGGACCACCCTCCCTGGACAAGCAGAGAGAAAATGACCAAACCAAGATTGTATCATAACACCCTAATAGTTTGTCCCTCGTTAAGGGTTATCTACGCAAATAGTTATAACTCAAACTGAGTCTGTATAGGAGTCGTGATAGGTTATGTCTTCTCCGAACCCGACCCAAAGACCTATTGTTAATGCTAGAGTTATCTGCCATTCCAGAAAGTCTGTAAAAGGCCCCAGACAGACCTCACCTAAAGTGATCTGTTAACAGTACTCTGTCACATCCAACACAACACTACAGCCAAATAAAAAAGAGGAAATCAATGTTTTATTGTTGAATACCGTTATCCTCGTCACAGCTCTATAGGCCCGTAGGCCCACTAACACCTCCTGAAGTGTTGCCATCCATGTTTTGAACTATGACAGGGCCCACCGTTCTATTCATATTTATAGTGCTCTTGGTTGTCCCCAACTTCTATATATTCATCTCATGAGATTTTAAATTGTAATGCTTATTTTACTCATTGAACATCATCAATCAAATTCCATTTAATTTCAAGTCAAATCAATGTTGATTATATCTATATAAAAAAACACAACAACACGAGGGCGGCATGGTGGTGCAGTGGTTAGCACTGTCGCCTCACAGCAAGAGGGTTCTGGGTTCGAATCCACCTGGGACCCGGGACCTTTCTGTGTGGAGTTTGCATGTTCTCCCCATGCTTGCGTGGGTTCTCTCCGGGTACTCCGGCTTCCTCCCACAGACCAAAAACATGCAGGTTGGTGTCTCTAAATTGACCATAGGTGTGAATTGTTGTTCGTCTATATATGTTAGCCCTGTGATAGGCTGGCGACCTGTCCAGGGTCGCCAGCTGTCCTGTCCTCTCGCCTGTTGCAGCTGGGATTGGCTCCAGCCCCCCGCGACCCTCGTAGAGGATAAGCGGTTTCGATAATGGATGGATGGACAACAACACGAAGGGCCTCACGTGGTCTACATATGAGAAAACATCCAAAAGGAGCAATGTTTGTGGAGGCTGAAATATTAACTTGTGTACGACCTGCTATGAAGTTCTGAGCTGGGTAACTGGTGGATTTTTGCACAACTTTGTCCTTCTAAGAGTAGGCCAATTTAGGTCATGTGGTTAGAGCTGTCTCTAACTTACCTTTAGAGCCTGCTTGCATTCAATTGCACGTTACGTATGTTTCAATAGCCACAGCTATTCACTTCCTTATGAAACAATCTGTATGAAGGACAAACGTTATGTGACTTAAAAGCTTCCCCCTTTCCTTTCTTTCCTTTGAGGAATATAATTTGATTTCAACAAAGTAGCTAGCAAACGGCTAGCTTAAAAAGGGATTGTGAAACTTACTCGAGTTTGTGTCCTTCTCAGCTTGGTCCCCGCATGGCATGATTGAAAACAAAATCAGTGGCAGCTGTATGATGTAATAATACAAATAATAATTGTTTACAGACCATACTTTAGCTGTAGCAGTAACTCTGCTGTTACACACCACAACAATCCAAACACCTCAAGGGTGAACAATGAATCAGAAAAGTCTGCCTACCTTCGTGTTCGGGCAGCTCGTCAAAATGTTAAAAAGTAAAGTATTCAAAATGTATGTGGATGGATTGTGTATGAGGCATAGCCTACTGAGTTGTCGCCTACAAGAAGCTGCTCCAATATTAATTGTATGTTTTGCCAGGCCGAGTTGGTTTCAGAAAAAACCTTCTGCTGAAAAAACAAACGCATTGGAGAGTCCAACACGTATTCCACACTGCCTTTACTATTATAATATAGTGTATATAGCAGAGACACTATAGAAGGAGGAGACACATCACTCCCATTGAAGTGCATGGAGAAACTTCGTAACGCAGAGATGGCAGTTGTTTGCACTGCCTCTTCCGGTGCCATTGCTCCAATCATTTTGCAGGTCCTACGCGGTCACGCTGTTTGCGACATTTGCAAGTTATTTTCAATCATCTTTGTTTATCCAAACAGGGCCAAACATGGCCTTTAAGCAGTTAATACCAAATGAGATACAGGCAAGGTTAAAGTTACGTTGTTGATCTCTTGCTTTATCCAAAATTGTGGCATGAGCTGCGATAGCTGTCCGTGAGTGATGACGTCTTGCTGTTGCCGATGTTGTGATGCCGTAGATGAAAACAGTGTCGTGAAGCAAATTACCTGGAAGAAAAGGTGCTTTAAAACGTTAATTTGACATAAAAGCGCCAAACCCTTTCAGTGATTTTAGTCTGTTTTTCATCGTGATTTCAAATATGTGTTGTTTTATGCCTCCTAGCCCTCGGAAAATGGAGATACAGCTCTCCCCCTATACATTCACATAGGGCCCTGGTCTTGCTAAGACCAAATAAGTGCCCGAAAGGCATGGCCAATATGGCCGCGAGAGGACTTGCCTAGACTTGCCTTTGTACATAAGTTTGTATCTGATCCCATGCAGTGCTGCCAGCCCATGAGCAGAAATGAGTCTCTAGGATGTGTGTGAGATAATTTATTCATGTGCCGCGGGTATGTGGAAATAAAAAAGTAATAAAATGATTATATATATATCTCGTAACATAGTACCATAATTATTATAGTATCAGCCATCATTTAAACATCATTTAAACAATTATAAGATTGACGCCAATTACTGAACACTGATTGGTTGCATGTAACCAAGGACGCCACCAGAGGTCAGTATAAAACCAGGGAGCGTCATTTTTTTCGTCAGTCTTGATGACACCGCGAAGAAGTGAGAAGTCAACTTTGTTTCAGACAGGTTACTTTTAGATTACTTTTGCAAAATGTCGAAAAACAACAATGAGATGTGTCCGGATCCTGTAAGTACTGTATTTTACTGTCCGTGTAATTGATTTTACATAATATTATTAGCAACGGTACTTTTCAGAAATTTGTTGCCGGGCTTCATGACTTCAAGTCAGAGGCCCGAATCGAGCTTGCCCGCGTCACTTCTTGGACGTCATCAAAAAGCATGTGGTTTACATGGGCACGTGGTTTAAAAAAACACAAAATAAACACACTCACATACTATATACATTTAAAACCCTAATATAGAATACATGCAATATACAACTTACACTTCAATATCGCAACTATGAATGTAATATTTAATAAAAAAGTATGTATATTTTAGAGTGCCAGATGATGGCACAAGGGATAGTAACATCTTTTCCTGTGTATTAATGAATGATATTTGAAGTCATCCTATGAGATGTTCTCATCCAAGCTCTCCTCCATGCTGGCAAACCACCAGGAACGATTGGGACAACACGGCGAG
>JAOPUI010000002.1:3370077-3380307 GCA_027123135.1 Urophycis floridana | reverse complement strand
ACCATAACAATAATAATAATCTAATCAATCATTGATCCTTCTGATGTTCAAATTTCATCAAGAGAAGAGCAGCACCAGCTGAATTCTTTGTGCTATAACATGGCAACAGAACACAGGGTTTTAGGTATTTCAAATTAGGCTTTTAACAGTGTTTCTTTAAACACTTGTGATTTGATTTGCTAGCTAAATGTATGAGTATGACAATAGGTCATAGTTGTGTATATGACGTCAATACTACAACTAGACAATTCAAATCAGATTTGAAAGTGTTAATTCTGATAACCCTCAGGGCTCAGCCACAAGCCACTAACCCTCAGCCACGAGAAAGTAAGGTCGTTCTAATTTTCTCTGTGGGGGACTTTTACTTTGAAAGGTCACTGCAGCCTACCGGAGGTACTCTGGACCACGGAGTGCTTCGCCCCGTAAACAAATGCAACCGCTTTGACGAAGTAGTTAAGGCTACAGTTGAGCGCCGTCACCCGTCTGTTTTCAATATGACAAAGCTGTTCGCGTTGAAGTAATGACTCATTTATTTCCCAGTAGTTATTTCTTGTTTTTGTCTTGGTAGTTGTCTGGTGGCGAGGTTACACCGAGCAGACAGCCATGGAGACTCGGGGAATTGAAGACATGTTTGACTTTCGTCGGTAAGTCAGCTAACGCCAGTAAGCTAACCTAGCTGCCAAGAAAGTATTGTACTGGCCCGTTGCCCTTTAACTTCGCATGTAGTTTATGCAGCTGTAGCTTTTTGAAAAGGCAATAATGACCTGTTAAGAATGAGACAAAGATACACTGGGGGTAGCTATCAAGGCTATGCTAACGCAAAGCGAACGAGCTAATAGTTAGCCATCAATGCTGACGTCAACACACCTGTCATAAATAAGCTAGCCTCTGCCATAACACATGGGCTCTGCGTTTCAGTCCAGACAGTCGTCATAAAGCCCGAGATGAGGACGTATTAATGAACACGCCTCTCATAAATAAAGTTGGAGATGTTGTGCTGCTCTGTGAAACTAGTTGTGTCGTAAAGAACTATCTGATGTACACATCAATTAAGAATGTAATCTATACTTGTAGTGATCTGTACGAACGCATGACCTGACTTCTACACTCACGGGCAGATTATTCATCTGCAACATTTCATCATTGTACATTTGGTTTGAAGTCCACTAATGGCGCGAGTGGGACCACATGTAGGGAGCATTTGACGTAATAGATAAGTGCTATTCAACCCATATTGCTTCCTCAACTCGTGGTTTAGGTAAATCCAATTGTACTAGCTGCAAACTCGAAATTAATTCTAACATGTGTCCCCCATCAATTGAATATTCAAGGGTACCATTTTGTTTTGATGCAGGTTTCCAAAAGATGGTCTTCTTCTTCTTTTGGTACTCCTCTACGCTCCAGTTGGTGTATGCTTGATGTTACTGCGAATTTTCATCGGTATCCATGTGTTCTTGGTTAGCTGTGCTCTTCCTGAAAGTTTTCTGAGGAGGTACGAATGAAAACATGGCCTGACTCCAGATCGTTGTCATTATGTCATTATGTAACTTTGTTTTACATTATCTTCAATTGAACCTGTGCCAGTATGTTGTCTTTTCTGTAGGTATCTATAATCTAGAGCAACAGTAGTTGTGGAGATCATCAATCACTACTGCTATTGATCCTGTTTTATAACTTCATGAAGGAAGCCATTGTTGCATAAATTAACTATTTGACATGGACAATTTCATCTTGGTTTCAAATCATATAGCCTATGAAATTAGTAATGAATTAAATCTTCATGCTATATACATGAAGATTTACTGGAACACTGCATAAGGAATATCATGCAAGATCCGCTTGACATGTGAGAGAGCTGTGTTACTTTACACTTGTGAATTCTTATCACTTGTTGCATTTGGTTGTAGCTTCTCTGAATTCTCCCATGTATGTGTTAATGCAATTTGTAACAAAATGAATGCAGTGTTCATTTATTACTGTATGAATTATTATTGACTACAGCAGGAAATGCAATTGACAGACAGACATACTTTAATGATCCCTGAGGGAAATTGCATAGTAATTGCATAATTGTATAATGTGCGCTGTTATCGCAGGGGGCATAATCACTTAAAGGTAGAATGGACAGGAGTAGTGGGTAAAGCCCCTTTCCACTGGAGCTATGATTTAAACATAAAAAGGGATACCCATATTGTCCTGTTGTCTTGTTGCACAGATTTCTGGTGAGGGTCATGTGTTCGGTGCTGGGAATGCACGTGAGACAGAATAACCCACGCTCCAGAGACAGCCACACCAAGCTGTACATATGCAACCACGTCACCGAGTTCGACCACAACATCATCAACCTGCTCACTCCATGCAGTACTGTAAGTACCTGATGCAGTGTTTCTGACCCAAGTCCTTGTGCTCTGTCCCAATAGTATGTATCCCCACTGCCTAACACTCTTATAGAAGCGTCTACAGAGTGTTATGTTAGAGACTGAGGGTTGTGGTTGCTTTGCAAACATAAGCTGATGCACATCATATCGTCAGACTTGCTAGATGGTCTACGGGTTGTTAATTGGCTATTGATTTGATATTGTTTTTATGGCTGTAAGCAAAAACAACCAATGCACAACTGGGGAACTTACCTTTTTGTCTGTTTGTGCATGCTTACTTCTGCAAGACAAGTAAGCATGGCTTAAATGGTCTGAATGTCTTCTCTTTGGCCCGTGTGTGGACAGCCCCAGACAGCAGGTGCCACAGGCTTTGTGTGTTGGGCCAGGGGCTTCATGGAGATGCACTCTGCGTTGGGGCAGGCGGCCCTGGCAGAACCACTCCAGAGGTACTGCTCCACCGAGGGCACACAAGCCCTGCTTCTGTTCCCCGAAGAGGACACCACTAACGGCCGCGCCGGCCTCCTCAAGTTCAGGTTGGTGTCCGCCTAGCACGCGCTTTAAGGGTTGTGGAACAGTTCCTTAAGACGAGTTTGGGTTGTGTGTCTTGTGCCCTCCAATCAGACCAATCTGTAGCACGGTAATTGCTATCCTATCTTATCAAGTCTCCTCCTATATGCTGAATGTGAGAAGGATTATGAGATGGAACATTGTGATATGCTAACTGCATATTTGATGTGAAGTTGACGTTTCATCTTGGATCCAATTATCAATAAGGATTTCATCTATTCAACGTATCAAAGGAAATGAAACCATGAATCATTTACAGATCAGTCATCTTTACTACATTCTGTGGTATTTTAACAAGTTCTACATCCCATTCAAATGGTGTCATGTTTATTGTACAATAAGAACTTTGGAATGGTGTCATGCAATTGACGTTTCTAAAACCTTTCCCTCTCTCCGACAGCTCCTGGCCTTTCTCTCTGACTGACCCCATTCAGCCCGTGGCCTTGCGGGTGACCAGACCATTGCTTGCTCTGGTAATGTTACTGAACAGCATGACTCTCTGATTTTGATCACCATGAACAATTTGTTATCGTGGATGAGTCACTGCTTTTAGCAGATGCTATAATGATATCCATAAAAGACAATTATCTATATTCTAGCTGAGGGTACATTACTTATTAGAAACTAGATTTAGTTTGTACAAGGCCTCCGTCCTGACACTTTATTTATTTATTTTTTTAACGATGCACACAGTAGCTGCACATAAAAGTACTGGGGTTCCAAACATCACTAAAACCATTGAAACAACAAAATCTATAAAACAGACATGCTTGTATATCTTGCTATCACTTGTTCACTTGAGTGATGGCTGCATCACCTACCAGCCTACTTTACCATTTAACAATGTGATACAGATCATTTGTTTTCTTATTTTAATGATGGGTATCCAGGCTGTGACACAAAATAAAGAAAATAAGATTGATTCAATGAAAGCACGGTACAATAAGCCCATCAGGGTTTTGTCCATGTGGAAATAGGACAGTTCACTCACACAAAACAAACCCCGCTACCCCCTTATGCACACGACCTCACAATTTGGCTCTGTGTTCAGTCTTGAGGGGATGGTTGTCCCGGGGTATTTTGAACTCGCACACACGTTCCCACCTGTCTGACTATTGGTGGATAAGATAAGATATTCCTTTATTAATCCCCCTTAGGAGAAATTCACAGTGACCAGCAGTACAGGGGATAGATTAGTGCAATAAGATGGATGGATGTGACTTTCTTGTGTGTGAGCTTGTCTTCTAAAATCAGCTATCGTGTCTTTTGTCTTGGATATGTTTAATTGAAGATAGAACTCCTCACGTCACATGACAAAGCCGCAGATGAGCGTGCCGTGGCTGGTCTCATGGTCCCCGGAGCCAACCTAACAATTGACAGCCTCTCTGACACTTTTGTGTAGAGGATAAATAATATGGGGGAAGCACACGTCCTGGTGGGGAGCCCGTAGAGGAGCAAACTTGGTCAGACAGAATTCCATTTACACTCACACTTTGTGTCCAGCCCACAGGACTGTCTGGTCAAAACATGGGGTTGAATTGTGTTGTACTCTTTTGTGTTGTAAGTCATTTTTCGTTTGGATGCTTTATTTCCGAACCCCTATATAATAGGAATGGGTATTGTTAGTATTATTAAGCATGATGACTAAGGTGCTCTTCATATTTTCCATTGAAGAGGTACATGTTTTAACCTTTGAGTGATGTCCTTCACCCTGCAGAGCACACCAGATTCCAGTTGGCTGTTGGAACTCTTGTGGACATTTTTTGTCCCATGTACAGTGTATCATGTAAGGTACTAAGTACTTCCTCCATTATTTCCACCTGCAACGGCGTCTCTCTCCGTACAGTACACATCACTTTACCTTGCAGGCACGCAGAGACTCAGAGCAAAGCATAGTGGCAATCTAGAAAGGCCTATTTTTACCCCAGATTGATGTCATGCCATAACAATCCCAAGTTTTTCCTTTTAGATCTTTTGTTGGCTTGTGTAATCTGAATAACGTTATTATTATTATTATTATTATTAGTAGTAGTAGTAGTAGTAGTAGTAGTAGTAGTAGTAGTAGTAGTAGTAGTAGTATTAGTATTATGAATAGAATGGCAACAGTTGCTGAACCAGAAAACTTGGTTGTGCATATTGAATAGGAAATAATATAGTAGTCTAGTAGAGCGGGACTGAATCACCGTCAAACGGACATCAAACAGAACTGTGTTTATCTGTTGGTAGCCACTATTTATTGTCTTCACTAGCTACACTCCACACTTCTTTAGTAAGGAATCATGTTTCAACTCACTTCCCTCACTAATAAATGAAAACAACCAAGCAAATTGTTATACATGCCATTTCATGACCCCAGCTTACGTGTGTTCTCTTTCCTGGTGCGTTCTAGTTGGCTGCCCCCCGTGTCGAGACAAGATGGAGAATCGGTGCAAGAGTTTGCCAATAAAATCCAGGAGGTAAGATGGTGTGTTGTTATCGGGGCAATATGCTGTGTCTGTTTAGGGCCGTCCATTAATAGAAAGGCTCACAACTGCTGTGTCGTACAGCCAGCTGAAAGCTAGTGATCAATAGAACTTCCCTCCGTCTGCAAAGTTTTAATCATCATACCTGAGTGTGTAAGAGCAATGTGATGACAAAACGTTATGGCGGTACATTACTAATTTTTAGGTGGACAGTTCATTTTATGGGACACATGATGCTTCCCTTGAATACACTGGTGGTTTGTTGTTGACCGATGCGTGTTCCTTTTCCAGCTTCTGGCAAGTGAACTCGGTGTGGTCTCCACACAAGTGACTAAGGCTGACAAGGCTGAACACATCAAGAGGAACCGGCACAGAGCACCACAAACCTCCACAGGTAATGTGGCCCACAAGCCACCACAGAATGGCTGCATAACCCGAATGGGTGTTGACACTCTCTGGATGTGTGAGTCCAGGTGTTGGACCAGGCTCCATTGCCCGGGGTTTCATGGCGCAGAGCTTGGGGACAGAGGAGCCGAGGATCATCAGGATGGCCCAGCAAGTGAAGGATGTTCTGCCCCATGTCCCACTCAACATCATTGCCAGAGACCTCGGTATGCACTACCCAATGCAGGCAACAACCAGCATTGCAATGACCAATATGAAGTTGGGCAGTGCTAATAAATCAAACCTATCTTCGTTGAAGCTCTGGCGCCTGCTACTGAACTGAATACTGAACTGAACTGAATTCTATCTACCTTTTGCAGTGAAAACCAACTGTGTGGACACGACCATCACCAATCTACTGGAACTCTCCGAGGACTCTGCAATCGAAGCCAGTGCATCTGGAGTCTCCTCGTTTGGCTCGTCAAGGAACTCCCCCTTTTCATACGAGCCCATTCCCACTGCCAAGGTCCAACCTTCACTTCTATGGTGGAGGGACATATTGTCTTTCGTGTCAATAACTCTAACATCACACACCCTTGGTTCAGATACGTGATGCGGGAGGATGTGTGCGGGAGAATGTCAGATTAAGTAACCCTAGCTATGGCTGGTGGACACATTGCCCATGTCCTCCACATTGAAATGTACGTTAGCAGTGTACCTTGCTGCGGTGATGTAATGCGGACCATGATGTTGTCAAGTGACTGAACCGGCCTTTTCCCTTTGTGCTGCAGCCTGTTGCCAAATCCTTTGGAAAGTCACCAACTGACAGACACATGTCACTTCAAGAGCGTAAGGACGCTCTGTACAACTACGCAAGAAGGCAAGTGGGTGTAGGGTTGTGGTTTGGCTGATGCAAGCCAACAAGCCAAGAATTTGTCATGAGGCTTACTTGAGAGATATGATTGCTGTAGACTTTTGTGATATATAAATGCTTTAAATGTAGATGGATGAGTTTTCACAATGTTTTTATTTTCTCTTCTAGACGATACATTGAAAAACATGGACTGGACAGGGAAGACGGTCATTGAATTCTTTTTTTTTTGGTCAAGTCAATTCTGAAAGCCCATCTGAAAGAACTATCAACCTACGTAGCTGTGTTCTTTGAATGGCAAACTCATATTATGTCAACAGATTTTGTTTGTCATATCTGCTGTGGAATGGGTATTAGGAACATGTATATGTCAATTGAAAGGTGATTTGCATGTCTGTAATTCTTCATTCTGGACATAATTTTGATAACAATTTGTATTACAATCCACTGACTGTGAATCATCTATTTATTTTTATAAAGTTCAGAAATGTCAAAGACAATAAAATTCAGCTTGACCTTGCTTTTAACAAGTTATTTAAATTGGAGTACAGGAGTTTCAATTGGAGTTTAGGGTTTTTGTTTTTAATGGATGACCTATAATTTGTTAATTCATTGTGTATTCATGAAAATAGTCTGGAGATGGTTAACTGACTGTTACAATACGCATCTGCGCTACACTAAATGGCCAATTAAAAGTGGGCTAAGACGCGAGTGACCGGCGGATCACGCATACTAGAATTCAGTGGAGAGCTCCTCTATCTCGCCTCCCGCACCCATGTATGACATTGTCGGGTTTGTATTTTATAGTGCCTTACTTAACGAGACGCAAACATGAACAGCTTTTTCATTACTGCTTAAAAAGTATTGTTTAATTGTGGTTGTTAACGAATAAAGAGGAAGATGATTAAAGAACGGGAAGTGCCATAGCGGAAGTGACGCTCTAAGTCCCTCAATACTCGACTAACTGAAGAGTTAGCAATGTCTGGTCTGGAAGGGAGCTCAAATGAATCATTAGAGCTTAAAGAAGACAAAGAATTTGACGTGGAGCTCGAAAGAAATCCCGATTTTGATTATGGACATGATCCTTTCCGATATTTATTTTACAGGTAACGCTTCATTCAAGTACAGTTTAAATGTTTGCATGGCTAGCTAGCTAAAGCTAGCAGTTAGGGACGCCAGCATCACTAGTTTGCTAGTTTCATCACTAGTTTACACCACAGCAATAAAGAAAAAGTGTTCACTTCAAATATAAAACACACCGACTCCAAACATCAACTCTACTGTATATGTCAATATAGTAGCAGAGTCAGTAGCATTGAGTTGAGGGCATTTCTCACAAGTTTTAAAGAAAATGTATTCAAATAGAGTGATTTGTTCATAGTTGACAATTAAACTACTCGATAGTCAATATTTTCCACTAATAATCTGCTTGTTTTCATCGCTAATATTTGTCTTCGGGTTTTCAATGTTTTAGGGATAGGAAAGAGTGGGCGGACTTGGATCCCGTGCCTCAAGATGATGGACCAAACCCCGTTGTGAAGATTGCCTACTCCGACAAGTGTAAATATTTCGTCTGACACCATTTGAATAGCAAGCTCTGTGATAAAATGACAAATCATGGCCCATAGACAAACGCTTTGGGGTCTGCTGTTCGCGGACTGTGATCGTCTTTTGTGACCACTAGCAGTCCTTGTTCAATTTATGTCTCACCATTGTATTTGAAATCACACAGAGGTCATTTTACCCTGCCAACCACACACATACTATCAGAAAATAACAGGATAACCTTGTTAATACACTTAATTTGTTTCATTTCTCTTGCAGTTGCTGATGTTTTTGACTATTTCCGTGCACTTCTTAAGAACGATGAGAAAAGTGAGAGGGCGTTCACCCTGACAGCTGAGGCAATTGAGCTGAATGCTGCAAATTACACGGTGTGGTAAGTATGCTGAAACTGTCTCACACAGAAATGCCTAACTAGCGATGAACCAATTGACTGGCTACCGATTATTATCAGCCAGTCAAAGTTAAATGTACCGTTTGCAGGAGCCAATCAAGTCGATCTAATTTAGAAGCTCTGGCATCCTAGGCAGCCTGTATTCATAAATGACAATCTCTATACACGTCTCATATTTTAGTTGTAGTTTTGGCTAAATTGATGTCCTGTCCTTTTTTTGCCCGTGAAGATTGATACATGCAGAGCGTATCACAGGTGATACTTTTAGATTTCATTATGTTATCCATACAGTCAATGGTATTATCCTTTATAGCTTGACTCTATAGAGTGTATTGGCATGACACATGCCAATAAACGTAATCCCACTGATTCCTTCTCCTTTGTTACAGTTAATTTATTTGACGTTCCTTGACGTCTGAAGGTATTAAGGTTCAGCGGCGCGACTACACTCTTCATCAGTCCAACCTGAACTCTGTTGCTCTCTGGGTTCACATGCTGGTCTTTTTCTTAAAGGAACACAGCGCGTTTCCATCGGATCAACAAATGAACAATAGCTCTCATATAACGCAGGCTTGTGTCACGCAAATTAAGAACCCCTATAAAAGCGGCACGCTACCATTTTCAAAAAAAAACGTCACATTATATGTCATGGTTAGGTTAATCGGCGTTCCAATCGGATGATCACACTTTCCAACCATTGGTGATCGGTGTTGACCTATAAACAGGGACACATTGCTGTGTCCCAACTAACCACTGTCCACTGTGTTGGCCCTGGCCAGGCACTACAGGCGTGTGTTGCTGCAGGCCTTGAAGAAGGACCTGAGAGAGGAGATGAGGTACATTACAGCCATCATCGAGGAGCAGCCCAAGAACTACCAAGTCTGGTGAGCGCTGCCCAAAGCCCACTCTAGAGGCCTCGTGGTTATTGATTAACGGCCGCAATCCCCCTTATGGGCTCAGGCTTCAGAGTGTGTGAGTGCAGTCGGAGTGGAGGGAGCGCAATATTTTTGATAAAGCACCTTGACGTGAGTTGACATTTTATTATTACTTTTTTTTTTTTTAGCATTAACTATTTACAGCATGAGAGGTAAAATCGACAAAGTGTTACTGCGAATGTGATGACTTAGAAAATAGGGACATCAGCTTGAAAAAAACGGGTCGACTAAAACAATCAAAAGAAAATGTACAACAAGCCCTTTTATGTAAAGGTCCAAGTCCAAGTTCCCGTCAATGTGATCACGGTTGTGCGTGGAACGCTCCTGTTCCCAGGCATCACAGACGCATGGTGGTGGAGTGGCTCAGCGACCCCTCGGAGGAGCTGGAGTTCATCGCAGAAATCCTCAGTCAAGACGCAAAGAACTACCACGCCTGGCAGCACAGACAGTGGGTCATCCAGGTACGCCGGGCTGGCGCTAACAGCGGACCACACTCCGTGTGCTCGTTAAACGTAAAAGTGCCACCGCCTGGCGCCAATCAGAGAGTGCTGAACCTGTCTCTGGATTTATTAGATGTCACTTTGAGTAAAAAATCTTTTCCAAACGGCAGTGGCACTACTCTGGGGGGGGGGGGGGGGGGGGGGGGGGGGGGGGGGGGGGGGGGGGGGGGGGGGGG
>JAOPUI010000002.1:3305995-3316476 GCA_027123135.1 Urophycis floridana | reverse complement strand
GCTGCGTGTCCAGACCACCGGGGGCCCCCCCCGCGGTAATGTTTTTGTTGAACCTATTAGGCTGACTAAGTAAGTGCCTGTTGGTGAACGTAATCACTAAAAGCATCAAGCAAGTATGAGCAAACCCGGCGCGCGCATCCAGCAGCACGACATGGGTTCCTGGCACTTGTTGACGCTAACAAGATGTAAGTAATCACTAAAAGCATCTAGCATGTAGCAGCAAACCCAGCCGGCGTATCGAACATGACAAGGATTACTGGCACGCGTTGCTGCCAACCAGATGTACCAATTTCTTCGGCTTGTGTCACGCCACGCCAAATAACACAGCCCTGCTATACATCAGCGGCAGCTTCTGCCACCCTTCCCCTTTCCACCACCACCAGGCTACCACCTCACCACCACCACCACCACCACCACCAGCTGGAGTGACAGGGGAAACAATTGGCCAATTTGGGAGTCGGTGTGGGGCTTGTTGTTCTGTGTCTGCGTTTAGCCTCGTCGACACAACACGGGGGGGGTACAGCCAGCAGGGGTGTCCACATCGCTTTAGAGAGCCACGGACAAGGAGCCGGCCGGCCAGCTTCCTGCCTCAGGTGGTAAGAGTGCCCTGCCTATTAGGAGGGTGGCTGCTTAATGATAGTGTGATTAGCACGTGTTGGCAGACGCTTTTGCTGGTGTCGTTTCAGATGGTTTCACCCTGCATGGCTAACACACTAGACGCTAACACACTAGGCGCTAACACACTTGACGCTAACAGACTAGGAGCTAACACACTAGACGCTAACACACTAGACACTAACACACTACGCTCTAACACACTTGACGCTAACACACTAGGCGCTAACACACTTGACGCTAACACACTAGGCTCTAACACACTAGACGCTAACACATTAGACGCTAACACACTTGACGCTAACACACTAGGCGCTAACACACTTGACGCTAACACACTAGGCTCTAACACACTTGACCCTAACAGACTAGGCGCTAACACACTAGACACTAACACACTAGGCGCTAACACACTAGACGCTAGCACACTTGACGCTAACACACTAGGCGCTAACACACTAGGCGCTAACACACTAGATGCTAACAGACTAGGCACTAACACACTAGACTCGAGCACACTAGACGCTAACACACTAACACACATAAAGCTTACCTTCATTTCCCACATTCGCAGCAGGTAAATTATCACAATTGTAATAACTAAATTAAACCTGGAACTCCCAGAAGTAGCAAGCCTAAGAGATTCAATTAACTCTAATTTAGTGCCTAACAGTTTTTGTGTTTGCTAACAAACCTATATATTGACCCATTTGTCCTTTAAAGTAGGTTATATGATTAAACCAGTGTGGCCCCTTCTCTTATCCTATAGAAGGCCTTCTTCATGGCATTACAACTTCATTACAACGTCATTAAATGCATAACCAACAAAACTGGCAAAAAACTAAGTAACTATATGATTTCACCTGGAGGTGATCCAAGGCTAGGCTTAAGAAGAAGCAAGACAGGTGCATGGTCTAGAGGATGGATATGAGCCAGACCAGGACTGATATGAGAAGCAAACCAAGTCTGTCGCAGTCAAAGAGAAATGACAATGTGTTTACAGTGACACAGTTGACACACAATAATAATGACACAGTATCACCCTGCTATCTGGCTTGACTGTACACAGGCAAACATGTCATTAAAATGAATTAACACACAAATCAACATCGGGACGAAAAGTTCAAAAGCAGAAAAACAAGTCGGCACATCAGACAGAAGTGA
This sequence comes from Urophycis floridana, assembly GCA_027123135.1. NCBI lineage: Eukaryota > Metazoa > Chordata > Actinopteri > Gadiformes > Phycidae > Urophycis > Urophycis floridana. The sequence continues at coordinate 3,314,697 of JAOPUI010000002.1, read as the reverse complement.
AGAAGCGCCGCCGACATCAACGAACGGCGCCAGGATACGCATATCAGGCCGCCATCAACATACCAACTAAGCCAGAGGGTGGGGACACAAATATTCAAGAGACTCTGGCGTTCTGAACTTGTTATGTAAATGTCCTTTCTCATTACAGATTGCCTGTTCGTCCGTCTCTCCTCAGCGCAGGTTGAGAACTTTAGACGGAATCCCTTGCATTAGAAGCCAGGATGCACCAGACACCACCAACTGCACCTGGTTAATTGCGTAGTACAATATTGCATTCTTCGGAAATTGTCACAATCTTTATTATAAAAGACCAAACTAAACCGGGTGATCTGTTCTGCTCTGCGGTGAAATCCAAGTTAACTGCACATAACATTCTTGCTGGCATTTATAAGGGGATGCAAAACCTGTTATTCCAGAAAACATGAACAGAAGGTTTGTGTCATTATCTTGGGATCCCTACTGCCCAGTAGTGTAGTGTTTGTAACATTGCTTGAGGAGACTTTGATGAAGCAAACACTTTTTTTTTTTTTAAGGAACTTTTCTATTGAGTCCGAGCGCTTGGCAGATGTTGAGCAATGAGAGACATGTCTTTGTTGTCTTCCTTTATTGGCTCGAGGAGACACACTTTTAAATTATGTCATCTAATGGCAGGCAGTAGGACAGCAATACCTCAAAAATAGCAACCACTTAATCCAGTCTGTAATGCATGCACTAGGGCAAATGTATATATATATATATAGACTAAGGTGGTTGAAGTGTACATTACTGCAGCAGAGTGTGCACTCTGTAAAAACTTCACTGAAAAGCAAGACATATTCTATATGTAATGACCATGATGTCTAAACAGATTTGGATTAGTTAGCTGTGTCATACCAGTTAACTGGGTGCAATGCAGTGATAAAATGATAGTGCTCATAGTGACATGGCTGTAATCTACATCGCCCCCTGCTGATAAATCAGAAAAATGCTTTTATAAAAAGTCTGCTTTTTATAACCATGCCATGTTCAGTGTTTAAGGAAGCCAATAAATGTTGTAAAAAAAATAATAAAGACAAGAAATAAATCTGTCGGCCGAATCCATAATCGTATTTCTGTTATGTCTTTTACGAACTGGCACATAAAGTAAACCAAGAAAGACAAGATCCCTCCGACATGCAGAGGAAATTCCTGGGATGCACCTGCTGAACTTATTTCCTGAAGACTCACATTAAACATTAATGTGACAACCATCCCATGTTTGAGAATTCCATTTTGTAATTAACGTGGCAATTTTTTCTTCAGACTTTCAGCGCATTTAATTTAGTCCTTTTTTAATTGCTGCATGAGTAGTGAATCATTTTTTCGGCTGACACAGCATCTTCAGTGTGTCATCAGCTTTTTTTTTTAGCTTGTGATGAACGCATTAGCAACTACAATAAATAGCCTTGTGAGACATGATTTGAATAGACCTTGTGGACAGCACGTCTAATGGGCCATCATTACCTCTTTGAGACATTAAGGATCCTGGTATCTGGAGGGTGAGGATGAGGCCAGGCCAGTTACTCCTCCTCCCCCACTTATATGCACATGATAAAAGATTCATCACAATACCACTGAAGCAGGTAAAGAAATGCTCTGCATATTGATATGATATCCGAGATCTACTCCAGGTAAGGCATCCGTAGTTTTGAGAACTGCTAGCCTAGTAATATAAAAAGTATACAATGATTCTTTTTTGGAAAATGTTTGCAATAGGACTTCAGAAATCCATAAATCAATACAGTTGAAAAGATCTACTTTTGCTCAAAATGACAGTGGTGAGTGTACTGAAGTCATACAGAATTCTCAAAAAAATAGTGTTGTCCCTGGCCATTTAAATGATAGTCATTATGGAAATTACTGCACATCTGCAGGGAATTCATGCAATGAAGAAATGTTTAAAAGGTCTGCTTCTGCTCTGCACTGCCCTTTAACATCAACAATTAATATTGTGTTATTAATCTTTTACCACTCACTCCAAATATTTGGCACCTACAAGTCTGTCATATACATGACCCTCTCACTCTATTCTCCTGCATCTCGTGTTGCCATGGATACTGGGCCATAGTGGAAAACTGTCCAGTGCCAAGGTTCCAGGTGGACTACAAGGTGTCTTCGTAGCCCCAAGCTGTCTCTACACTTCTAACAAGGGCTCATGTATATTATTGAATGCTGTCTACCTCCAGCCAACATTTCTCCTGTGACCACATGCTTCAAACAACTCTGGTCAGCTGAGTGCACACATCCTCTGATATATTTGCAAGAAATATATTATCCCTAACATGGTCCACATGAGGAAATATCAGAAACATTTTTGTTCATGAAATACAAGACACAAACTTTGCTTTTGTGAAGTGTGAGAGATATACATAGACCGCTAGAGATATACCAGGTATCACAGGTATCACGGGGAGTACTCAGAGCATCTGAAAAGTGCAGACTTGTGCAGTAGTCGGCACATTCCCGTTGACAAGCATGGTCTAATACAGGGTGTTTCCCTCAATTTGTAGATTTAAATTAAATAGAGTATATTAAAGAGTGTCTTTCATGACTAGTCTATAACAGACGATGTATGCTTACGAGATGGGTTGCATCACAAACCAGCATCATCCTACCTTAATTCGAGGCATTGTGACTGTGGGAGGTCTTGCTTTAGCCACAAAGCTGTGTGTGGATCCTCGTTCGACAAGGTGGCGTGTGTATGGCATGTTTGCCCGTCCATTTGGTCCAAATACAAAGTCTTCCCGGAGTGCATCAACTAACATTATAACCACCCTCTTAAACAGCGGTTCCGGGAGACGAGATGCGTTGTGTGGGCCACCTGGAAAATAACATATATACACATATGTTATGGCTGTTTTCATTTGTCATAGACATCATATGCAATGTGCAAGACCAGAAGTGAGGAGTAGGACTTTAATGAATGAAAGTCGAAGGAGCAACAAAACATCCTTCACGCACCAGCCAGTGGCTCAGCTGGCAGGTCTGACAGCTTGTTCTTGGATGAAACAGATGACTTCACCGGCACAGGAAAAAAGCCCCGGAGAAAAAGTGCAATGCCCAAAACTTGGGCCATCATAATAAACGAAGCAAATACAGACGTACGTATCTTCATGTTGACGTTTGGCTAATAGTGAGGGAGTTTAAAAACTAAATGTGGTTAGCTAGCAAGAGGCAAACAAATACCTTGAGACTATATAAAAATGTAATGTACAACATTTCCCGCATTTATATTATTGAACGGCATATCGGAAGTCAAACGCTACGTGCTCTCTCGCTACATGCGCTCTACTATGTCAAATAATGGCTTTGACGTCAAGAATTAATTAAGAGAGAGCATTAAGCTTTAAGCTTTTTCAAAATGTTATAAACTGCTTCCGGATACCTACGGATAGCATTGAGACTCAAACATAACCATTGCGCTTGTCCTCTTCCAGTGAATGGACTGCTGAATTGAAATACTAATACTAAAATACATATTTTGACGTGAAATTTTGAGTGAATTGCCGACAACAGCACTGGTCAAGGACATTTTGATTGCAGAATGTTTTTTTTTAATGAGATTAATTTCAGTCATAGCTTTGAGAATATATTTGGAAGGGAAAAACAGTTCAAAGCTTGTCAGGTGACTTACATATTCATTTTTTTCCAGTATGTTCAAGTATGTTTCCTACTAAACATGATGCATGAGTTAACACAAAGTGAATAATGAACATGTAGTGTGGTTATTTGTCCGGTTTTCAGCCAAAGTATCACTAAATTAAAAAATAGGGAATCTAGCATGGATGAAAATGAAAGAATTTCCCTCCTGAACGGTTGGACAACAAGTTGTATTTATTTCTTCAACCTTCTTGTTCGGCCAACTCTTAAAGTAGAAGGAACCCATCAGCAACCCCACTGCGTAGCAGTGCCGTTATCATTTATTGAGGGCCGAGCTGCTTCCCTTCATGATCAGGCCTCATTGTAAACAGGAGTCTACTTGTCTGTCCGCTTGAGGACGTTGATGAAGGCATCTTTGGGAACGTCAATGTTGCCTATGCGGCGCATCTTCTTCTTGCCCTCCGCCTGCCTCTTCAGGAGCTTCAGCTTGCGTGTGATGTCGCCACCATACTGCCAAATGAACGGACAAAGGTGAAGACGTGGACATAAGGTCTGACCCAGGAGAGGGTGCTGCCCGTCTCTGGGTTTAAAAAAAGGAAAGGCTGCTTGTTGGTTTTACTTACACATTTAGCGAGGACGTTTTTTCTAAACGGCTTTATCCTAAAAGAAGACATGACACCAAATGTTTGGATTCAACACCATTTCTTCATATGAACATGATTACAAAAGGAATACAAAATATTTTTTTTTCTTTCCGAAATACGTGATAATCCTATTTACAGTCAAATCTGGCCATTTCCTAACAGAGTAAACCAAAGGTCTCCAGACAAGCATGTTCCAGGACACATCACTATACATCACTATACATTAAATATATATATACATTACACTACACCACAAGCCCAAACCCCACAATCTCACACTCACGTCTCTCTTGCGATGACCTTACTCCCGATGGCTGCTTGGATAGCAATCTCAAACATCTGCCTGGGAATGGAGTCTTTCAGACGCTCACACATGGCCTTTCCCATACTATAGGCCCTCTGTCTGTGGATGTTGTGCCAAACAAAATAACTTAAAGCCTTATACACACAGGACATGACAAAGACAACAGAACATCATGAGATGAACTGCATTTGAAAGAATTGAATGAAATTCTGAAAACTGTGATGGATCTGATGTGTGACATGAACATGTGATATGTGTGATATGAAACTCTCGTGATAAACTTAGAATACTTTTCCCTTTGAAAACTCTTAGTCATCCCAAAGCATCCTAGAGGAACTGAATATGTTTTACTCGCCTGGTTATAAAGAGATAATGGGTTATTATACTGCCATCATTAAATTAGAATTAGACACTAAAAATGGGCTATCGTGATAAGCAGTCAACTTAATAAATTGATTGGTATCCCGATACTAATGAAAGACATTCATTGAAAATATTGAATTATCTCCCATTCCTTGTCGAACATGTCTCCAAGCCTCGCTGTGTATGTACCACAGCAAACACAGAAAACATGTTCAAGTAAAAGACCCCCCCCCACCACCATTAAAGAGCCCCTATAAATGGATATACTCTGCTTAACAGGGCGTCCTGGCCTTGCTTGTGCCTGCTGGTCACGTATCATAACTTTTGACAGTGCTGGCGTACTCCAATAAGAGACAGACTGCGGCGTGATTGGCACGTTGCCTAGAAACGAGCAACAAGCCGGGAGGTGTGATTGGCCAGGCTCCAGGGAGCAAGCCGCTGCTGGCCTGGCAGAGCGCCCTTCAATTAGCTTAGCCGCTAGGGTAATACATTAAATACAGATTGGCCCATCCCCTTTTTTTTTGCAAGCATCATACTGAGAATGTCCTTGGAAATGAAGGTTAAAAAAAAAAAAGAGATCTCCGCCTGACTTGGTTTACGAGTGCCAGATAGGGGTGGAGCATATAGAGTGTGTAAGTTCTGCACGATCCTATTGAATTCATCATTTATATGGTTTCCCTTCAATCAAGGAAATTACATGTAGCCAAAGTATGATATATATCTGGACAATAAAGAAATATATGGGAAATAAACAATTTTGAGAAACTGAAAATATGAAAACTGATCAAAGAAAGGGCCATAGCTTTTATGAAAAAAACATTTATATGTGATTTTTGCCCTTCTGAGCAATATCCTATGAAAAGATGTATTTTCATACATCATCCAAAGAGAACAAGTACCTGTGCACAATCATGGTGAGCTCCTCCACAGATTTCCCATTCAGCAAAATATCCATCTTGATCAAATCAGCAGCCTGGTAGCCTGCATTCTCATAATCAAAGCTGTGGAGAAGAACATAGAGCCTCATACATTAGACTGTAAAAAGCAAAGGGCAAGCAAAGGGTTTGGGCTCTAGGTTATTATGTCCAGTCAATAAACAGGCATGTACATGTACATTTTGTATCACTTGTCCTCCTCCCTTTCCACAGCAAACGATGCAGAGACCGGCTGAGGAGGACAATATTCTCTTCCCTTCACATATCATGCAAACTCCCATTATGTTACCGCAACCAAAGGACTACGTCACCATCACCTGGCATAACCGGACGACATGGACTTGAGAAGATCGTAGAAATCCACCACAATTTCATTCAAAGGGAAGATGTACTTCATCATCACCCGATGGTCATCGATGTACAACATGTTGTCCTGTATGGCTCTGCGACTCTGCGACAGACAGACAGACAGGCAGACAGACAGCGTGTGGTTTTGATTGTTGTTCGTTTTGTCATCACATGAACACCATCTTCATCAAGGTTCTAGTGTACGTTCTGTGAAATGATGCCCATTTCTACACAACAGGCCGACGTACGTTACAAGAAGGGAATTCATAAAAAAAAAATGCCAAGAGAAACAGAAAACACAATACCACTACTTGTTAAAGACTTGTTTCATAAGGCTTTTCATAAAGTCGGACTATGTGTCCAAGAATGTTTAAGTGTTGAAGCCATTAGCAAAACAACATGACATGCAATTTTCCCCAAGATCAGTAGCTCGCACTAAGCTACTATTTTCTATTTAGTTTATTATTCTTGTTATGCTAACATTATGTCTGTCCATTATGGCACCCATTATTGCACTCCTAACCATCCCTGGACAGAGGGATCACACTTTCTAGGTTCCTTCTCAAAGCTTCTACTGTGTTCATTTGAGTTTTCCCTGCGCTTTAGGTTGGGGGGGTTGGGGTGTCAAAATAAAACCTATAGGAAAGTAGAGTACCAGGCAGAGACTCATGATCTGGCCGGTGTACGAGTCTGGGGCCAGGATGGTTCCCATCACCATGGGCTCCTGGTATTCCGAGACCACAGAGCGCTCTGGGAACTGAGCCGGGTTCACGATGGTGATTTCCTCACTGCCGTGCTCCTGAAAGTGCAACAGAACGTAGCGCACATCGCTGCATGAGAAGACCGGAATCCGTCAACCAGCCTCTGCAAAATACTTGGAGAGTACTTCACCGCAATAGACTTAGAGGTGCTGTCATATTTGAGAGTTGGAAAGAGAGAGTGGAAAAAAAGTGTAAGAAAAAATAAACAACCCCCTCAAAAAACCACTCATCCTCTCTGCTCCCTCCCTCCTCTCGTTTCTCCGCCGTTAAAATGATAACATGTGAGCCGATGTGATTGACAGGCAAGACAGATTCCAGTCAGGGAGGAGATGCCCTGATTGGTCAGAAATGAGTCAGGCACAGTCGACAATCTAAATAAGCTCATACAGAAACAGGCGCAGCCCCTTGAACATTTTCTTCAGGTTAGGTCTGGTGGCAATAACTGGATGAATATCTTTCTGGAAGGTGCAATTTGGATGGTAGTATTTGAATGTTTAAGATACTGCTCTATTGTCCCCTGACACTTTGTGTCACACCGTTTCGGTTTCTTAATAAAATCGAGAATACAAATTGCAAAATGCATTAATGATTCAAATACTTGAATCCAGTGTGGAGGCTTTTAAATGGCAAACTGGCGGGGTTGGCACCAGCTCAAAAGTACCACAGTGCACCACTGTCTCTTCATTCTCCTGCTGTCTTTCTACAGGAACGGGAAGAGCTGACAGCAGCAGGGGGAACACTGCAGCACATGACTGACAGCACTATGCAGGTCTATAGGAGCCACTGTAGAGCCTTACCTTGATGAGTTTGGCTGAGGACAGAATGGCCTTGTAGGGCACGGTGGGGGCTGTCACCACCACGTTGGCATTGTACTCCTGCTCCAGCCTCTGGTTGAACACCTCCATGTGGAGGAGGCCCAGGAAGCCCAGCCTACCGGGGAGGGATTTGGTGGAGGGAGGTTCAAGGGTTGCTGCTAAAACGGTGTGTGATTAGGATTTCCTGGTGAAACAACCACTTGCCCTACAGGTGTCTTTGAAGTGCATGCGCGGGCATGTGTTAAACTATTTATCTCTTTGTCATTTGCAAAGAGAAACATTTGCATATACTGATTATTAACTATTTATGCAATGCAACCAGGCACTAAAATCCAATGAAATGGCACCATCTTGGGGAAGGAGAAGGTTATTGCAATTGTAGTTATGACGTGTGTTTGCAGTTTGCAGTTTAACTGTTTTAATTTGTGGTCATGTAGTTGAGGTGGAAGATTTGACGTTAAGTGATGTAAGCCACAGCACTTCCTGTGCAAGAGTAACACTTATCAAACAAATGGAAATTGATTAAACCAAAGATCACTTTGAAATGAAGTCGAAAGATAATTCATGAAGGTAGAAAATAAGCATGGGCTGAAGCATCCGTGTGTGGAGCCGTCTTTGTTTCTGAGTTTGAGCAACAGAGGGTTAATGTGTACATTAAACTGGATGACAGCGGTGATAAGTGGGACAGCGGTGAGCCGCACCTCCAGCCAGCTCCCAGAGCCAGACTGCTGTCCTTCTGCACCGTCACACTCGAGTCGTTGAGCGTCAGCTTGTCAATGGCGCTGCGGAGGCCGATGTATTCTGACTGGTCCATGGGATACATCCCTGAGGCACAGCAGACACAGCGAGGTGCAGGGGGGGGGGGGGGAGAAACACACACACACACCCACACACACACACACACACACATAGAT
>JAOPUI010000002.1:3217067-3228108 GCA_027123135.1 Urophycis floridana | reverse complement strand
TGTTGTCAGGGCTGTAATGCAGCCTGCCGTCTGTTGTCAGGGCTGTAATGCAGCCTGCCGTCTGTTGTCAGGGCTGTAATGCAGCCTGCCGTCTGTTGTCAGGGCTGTCGTCGGAGCCCAGCGCCGTGACACCCAACACGGAGAGCAGCTGGGACTTCAACACCAAAACACGCTCCACCAACGACGACGGCACCTCCCTGGACCTGGAGTGGGAGGACGAGGAAGGTGTGTGTTTTACCTGAGACGCAGACAGGGGACTGCACCTGATTCTGTCTTTTACCCTCCCTCTCTCTCTGTCTCTCTCTCTGTCTCTCTCTCTCTGTCTCTCTCTCTGTCTCTCTGGAAGCCTTCATGTCAATGTCCAGTAAGAACAATGATTCATAGGTCAGAAATGTCCCACCACAGAGTCCTCTTGCGGTCGAGTTCTCGGAAGAATGGGGGGGGGGGGAGGCCACGTCTGTGCTATTTACTGTCAAAGCCTTTTCGTAATCTTTTTAGTCTCGCGTCACACATCAGTGAGAGGAGCGAGGGAGAGCATACCATCTGAGTGGCTCATGGCCTCACCGTCTGAGCGGAACATCTTCTAGTGAGAGTGTAACAAGCAGACACGTTTTGAGAAACGTTTGAGCATAGACTCATCTTTGATTAGCGCTAGTGGCGGCTCGGACTAGCCCTGCCTCCATCTGAACAGCCTTGGTACCTGACCTGGGCTCCAGCCAGGCTTCTACCACAGCGGCGTAAGCGCAGCTGATGTCCACCCTTCAGGGGAATCCCATTCAGACTCATGGTCGCCCATGAGCCTCCTCTCCGCCAAGGTCACCTCTCCCAAGCTGACGACCTCCTTTACCTTTTTTTTTTGTTGACAGGGATGAACCGCTCCATCCCGGCGTGGGAGCGGTCCCGGACAGAGGAGGACATCCTGCGGGCGGCCCTGAGGCCGGGGGTCCGGCCGGGCCACAGCGGGCCCCCCTCGGCCTCGGAGGACTCTGCGGGGCTGGAGTGGGAGAATGACTTTGTGGGCAGCGCGCACGCCGAGGAGAACGAGGACTCCGAGTTTGACGGTTTCGTCAACCCTGTTCTGGACACGCCCACTGAGAGCGACGGCAGCATCCAGTTGGACGGCCAGGGCAGATAGTGTCCGGCCGGCTCCGCCCCTGCTCCAGGGACTGTGTGGCCCTCTGGGCGGCGAACACCAGCTTAATTTTGCCCGGACGAACCGGATTCAGCTTCCTCTGCATTGTATGTATGTATGTATGTCTGTCTGTCTGTCTGTGTATGTGTGTATGTATGTTTGTGTGTGCGTCAGCATAAGTGAGAGGCTGTGTGTGTGCGTGCGTGCGTGCGTGAAACACAAACAGAAAATGTATATTAAGGCTTGACCATCATGCTCCTACTTTTCAGTGCCTTTACTTTACTTTGGTGTTCTACCTTTTTAATGTATTGCACCATCAGCGTGTTCAGTTACCATTGGAGGGAACAGAAAGTAAAGGACAAAGAGCATCACTGCTGTCAATAATCACAGCAGGCCTTGACGTGTCAAAGCAGTGGACTATCATCAGTGATGGGAACGGCAAATAAACAGTTTAATTTGGGTTGATTTCAATGCTTTTCAATTATAAGTGCAAAACCTATCACTATTTAATCAAAGATTGTCCAGCCATCAAAAACTTGTCTTTGAATTTCACAATGATCTTTCTTTTTACATTTCCACATTGCGTACTTATTATCAGCCACCAAATAAGTGTAAATGAATTTAGGGACCACATTTACTTCGTATCAACTTTTATCATGGATTGTTACTGTTTAATGCAATGTGTAGAATGTATCCCTAGAATAGACGTGTCTAAATACCTTTCACTTTGCTCTGCGTGCTTCCCTCTTGGCTTCGCCTGTCAGGCTTTAAAGTAATCAATGAATGTGATTACTTTAGCCAACAGGTAACCCAGCCGTTCCTCTTTAAAGCTGTACTCTGGGAGCTGGCTCTGAGATCCCTGAACACTGGCATAGCATATTCCATGTGTGTTTTTAGACATTTAAATACCTCAAAAGGTATAGTTTTTACCTTTTTGGAATGAATTACTATTTACTTTCATGTTGATTTTGACAGCCAAAATAACCAGTAACACATTGCCCATGCAACATGTGATGCCAGTTAGTTTGGATCACAATATGGACACCAAGTGGCTCATGTCACCATGTGATCTGAGGACATTAAATGGTGAAGTGCAACTGTCTCCAGATCTTGTCTGGGGTCAGTCTTGCATATGTAATGCCGTGAAACATCTACCCTGTAATACATCTCTGTTCTGCAATGTTGATGTAGACAGTTTGAATACAGCAGACCAGGCTTTCTGGTGAAATATTGCTCTCAATATATATATTGAAGTACAAACATGTATTTTGAGGCTTTCAATGTGAGGCTTGATGTCTTATTTCCACATTATTCCTTATGTTGGTACAATCCAGCCTGTTTTCAGCAGTGGGAATGAACTCTCAAGTGACCAGAGACTTTACACTGAACCGGCTAGAATGGGTTTGCTGGAGGAAATGAATGTACATCCATTTACTGTACTTTCATTTCATTGTATTATTATTTCCGAGACACTTTTGATCGCCTCTGTACCGGATCGTCCGCAGAGGTCTTCTGTGCCGGTCCCCCGGACGTTCTGGCTGACCCGTCCGCCGGGCCTCTGTTAGGAACATGGAACCGGGCGTTATCCGATCCTCGGAGCTCACAGGTTGGCGGTCCCTTCACCCTCGCCTGTTTGAGCCCCGCCCGGCGTCAGCAGCCGGCGGCAAGGTCGCTGTGGGGACATCCAGTGTGATTTTACATCTGGGCGTATCATGTTGTGAAATGGAGACGTTTATGTAGGGAATTATATTCATTTTAAGTGAATGATTTAAAGGTGATAAGGACTCTTAATTATTCAAAATGTCTTGGTAAATTTTGTTTATTTATTTTTTGGTTTATTTCGAGGCCTAGATTGGTGGTTTGGTATCTTGATTAACCACGTAGTTACCGCCTGCAAAGTTAAAGGTGCATTAAAGGTACATTCTTAAACATTAGGGTTGGACACACACTGACACGGGTGGATGCAGTGCATAATAACATGCACTTCATCCTCTGATGTATAGTCTCAGTGTTTTATTTCTCTGTGCTACAGGACCACTGTTTCTTTTCTAATGTTGGAGTGACTTGACAGGATTGTATTGTTCTTCCTCTTGTAGTGAAGTTGCTTGATTTGCAGGCAGACAATACAGTACTAGCATGTTTGTACAGGTGGTGTGCACTCTGAGGATGAGAACAAGATGCTGATCATTTTGAAACACGTGCACTTTCATCTTTTGACAGGTTTGACATTTGGCCCTTATTATTTATTGTTTTTATGTATACAAGAATGAACTTTGTATTCTTTGTCACACTTAGCGTGAGAACACAACACTGACAATAAACCACATTTAATTGAAGTGTTGTTGGTATTAATGCTTTAATAATTTAATTAATGTTTCTTTTTACTTTTAATGCAATAGTTCTTTGACGAGTGATGTGCAGAGAATGCACCATGATTGGGTTTTCCTATCAAGTGATTCAACAGAAATGCACATAACTTATTGACTTAACTTCATTACCTCATATTGGCGTATATTATCTTATTTACATATGCAATACAATGTTGTGATGCTTTGGTCACTGTAGACTTCTATGGCATTCCCAATAAGGTATGAGGGCTTTAAACAACAAATGCTACATTTGAGTCATTTTTATGTAAGGTATGTAAGTATTCACAATAATTAATCAGGCATGGAATGGATGCCCATGTGTTGTCTTAATTCTAACTAACTGTCCAACTGAGTTCACGTTTCATGATATAGTGTTGGTTTATATTGTACGGTTAACACAAATACATAATTAACCACAATGCATCATTGGCTGTAAAAGAGTTGGTCGGGTTATGTTAAGCAACAGCAGCAGGCTGAAGGCATGAGTGTGGCATTGGATTCCCCTTCATCTTGAGTTTCACCTCACCTTGGATGCTTCAGCACAACCTAATTGAAAAAGCCCTCGCTGCGGGCTAAGATATTTGACTGTCTGAGACACGTGTCCAAACCGTTGTGGTTGATGAATGCCGCAGCTCTTCATTCTGGGAGCCTTTCTCAGTTAAAGCTCCAAGCTGCACCTGGTCAAAGCCTTTGGCTAGACACAAGCTATTAGCTTTTGTTAAGATTTTGAAACCCAAATGTAATGTTAGTATTTCATATTGCACATAGTATTCTGTTTGTTGGAGAAACATCTTTTATTTGTTTAAGATTTTTGTTCAAACCACCACTTGGGAAGGGAGTCTTGTCCAATTTCTCCATCACTAGTTTAATCAGCAAGTCTTTTTATAAACTGTTGTGTGTTTAAAAGTTGTGATAAATAAAAATGTCAAGACTTTACCATGCATTATTTAAAGTGACACGTTGGAGATCTATTGCTCTCCTTTATCTGTTTATATAGCCAGTATTAAAGGTTTATAGGCTACTGCACCTTATTTATATAGCCCTGGGGGTCGGCAAGGTAGGCTATTGCAATCAATGTAAACCGTGTTAACAATCTATACTGTTAATTTAAAGTTCGTTGCTATATAGCAACTACAGACTTTATAAAATATGACAGAAATTCTGTCCGTTAATCAAAACATGTTTAGGTTGCCTACTACTGGTGGAACGTAAGACATGCAGACTGTATTTTTACATGGAATCGGAAGATTGATAGGAGACACATAGACGAAATCTTGTCTACTGATTTCCATGCAACGGATTTCTACAGCTGGTTTGGATACCAATGAAAATCGTGATTGATGTGGAAGTTCTTAAGGAGTTTGACAAAACAAGCGACATCTGCCTAACAATATAGCGCTGCAGCGCTCCAGACATAGTGGAGCCGACAACTTGTGAGACGTCCCCGTGGCGCAGCACAGCCAACATGTAAGAATTCAATGTATATCGTTGGACATTTTAACATTAGGCTTGTAACGCAATCACGTAGATTTTAGTTGATCTATAGACTTACGTACTTACTAATATTTAACTATGCAGCTGAAAAGTTGAGTTTTTTGACGGACACTTTAATCAATAATAGACTAAACGCGAAACTAAAACACGGACTATTTCATGTCCGCGTTTTACAAAACTTGACTTTTCCCAATGTGCTTGTATTTTTTTGTATTTTTTTGCTCTTTCAAACAAATTGCAATGGCATGTTGGCATTGAAAGCGAAATAACGAACAGCACATCAAAGAGAGGTCTAGTTTCTCTGTTCAGCGGAAGGATATGCACTCCGCATCATCTTCAGTCTGCTCCTGCCACCACCAGGACATGGCATGGGAAACCTGAAAGAGCTTTTAGAAGAGAAAGTGACCCATGCCTATCCAGCCAGAAGATAAATCATTCGGGGGAGTTTTGTGTATTGATGACGGTATGTTATTCAACACTTTTTATGTATTCAAGTTTTTAAAGCGGACTACGGGTACATCCTGGGAGACCACTCGTTCTGTGCGGGGCTAGCTAGCTCCGTGTAGCTTAGCTCAGCCGAGCGGCTGGAAAAGTTTCTGTGGAATGGAGGAGGAGGGGGCAAGTTATCCAATGTTGAGTCAAAAAGTTTGGTTTTGTGCTTAAATGCGAGGTATACGGTGTCTTAAAAACGTGTAAGACCACTAAATTACTCCAACAAAAAGTTACTAGTGTGTGGCAGTCTCTGATGCCCAAAGACAATGTATAAATTGGCGTGTTTTGTTAGCTAAGCTAGTTAGCAACCACTGTGATTTGGGCTGTTGGCTTCATCTAACTCTTATTTACCAGGGTGGTCTGAATGACCTTAGCATGATCTTTTTGCAAAAAGTGAAATGTTTAATATGTTGATAGTGGTCTGGCTCTCTTATGTTCATGTCCTTTGCTTTTGTGGATAGTCACGAATCATCTCCCATAGTCGAGGCTTCGAACACTCCTCAAAGCAGAAGTGTATGTAGTGGTTTTATTGTTATCGTAACTTTTTTGTCAATTTAATCACGCACTATTACGAGTCATAGGGACTCGTATCAGTGTAGAAATATTTACTCTACTCTCATTTTGACACTCTAGAGATATTAACATTCCTTGTGTTTGTGTACCTCACATATGCTTTGGTAGTACATTCAAAATATACCTACATGAGCTGACTGTTAATGAAAGCGACATTGATTATCTGAAACAAAGGCTGATGGGACGTAACTTAATCAGCCACATTAGTAGAAGATGTATGTCCCTAGGAGAACTGTTTTTTTTTTACCATTATTCGCAATGATAAAGAAATAAGTTTAACTGTTGCTTGTTTGTAGTGGTATAACCTACCTGTCAAAGCCTACAAGTTGATTAGTTAATCTATTTCGAAATACATCCTCTGTATGCATTGTAGTGTGCTGGAACTTATGGTTTTCATTTAGATTTTTCAATTGGTGTGACCTGCAGATAATTGTTCTGCTGTGAATGTTATCTGATCCAGTACTTTGGGTCGTACTCTTGCTCTGGAGGGGACTACTTTAATTGGACCAATTATGTCAACTTTCCCCTTCGCTGCAGCACCCTGCCTGTATGAGGAAGTGGCGAATAAAACGTGCCTCCCATCTCGGGCCTGACTTCCCTAATAAGTGTGTGGAGATTCTAGTTAAGAGTGTGTTTTGGAGGACAAGGGGGAAGCGAGCGACATTGTTTAGTTTAGAGCTGGCTGTCCTGCTGCAGGGAGGTTTCCTCCCGGCTTCCTGCGAGGTGCAGAACAATGAGGCGTGAGAGCGGTGCGGGACAGCTGTGCGCTGGAATGGAGGGAAGAGATGGGATGAAGGAGGAAGCAGCCCTTTGTGGTCACATCCTCTTCAGGGGCTGGACAGTGTCCCCCTCTTCACAGGCGAGCCGCGGCCCAGCTGCTGCTGCCGCCGCCGCCGCTGCTCCGGGGGAGCAGGATACAGCCGCCTGTCCTGCCCTTTGTCTGGGCCGCCGCGCCCGGGGCACCGGCTGGATCCTGACTCCTCTTCTTAGTGGTGGAGTTTGGCTGAGTTGTTCAGGGTGGACTTGGATCGTCAGATGCTGCCCGACTTGTACGCCGTTGATTTGGGAGGGGAGTTCCTCTCTGCGTCCCGGTGCCACCGCACCGTGACGGCTTTTGAACCGGTGTCTCCCAAAGCGTTCACCGCTGTAGTGCGGTGATGTGTCACAAGGCAGTATGAGCGTGAATTTGAACTGGTTGCCAGCATTTCAAGCTCAATGCCCGGCACGGCCATGATTGACAGGTAACATGAGTTCGGCTTTCTGTAACCGTGACTGTTTTATGATTCATGAAATACGATCGCGTAATAGGTGAGTCACCCCTGCTGCAGCATCCCCTCTGCGTTAGTATCGCGGTAGATTAGAGGGCCGTGGGTTTTGTTTTTCACTTCATTAGTCACGCACATCACACAGGTACGCTGAGGCCATTTATATGCATTATCTCCCCATCAATGTATTACTCATTTGCTGATGCTGTTCCTCTGTTTCATCATTCTACAGGAAACACATGGAGTAAAACGCTGAGACAGGCGGGCACCGGTGGTCCAATCAGAACAAAGGGAGCGCAGGACAAACTGGGAGAAGTTGTATGAGGGCACATCCTCACTTTTTCTTTTCTTTTTTTTTGGTCCTATTGCTGCGGCCATTGTATCTGGTATTTGTAGGACACACTACGGCACTCTGAGGCTCATCTCTTGGCCTCCCCCGTTGCCCTCCCCCTCCCTCCTCCCACACACAAACAGACACACACACACGCACTCACACACACACGCACTCCCCTTCCCTCTGCAGGCTGGTGGTGACCCGGCCCCTCCAGCCTGCTGCGGGGCCCTTCCTGAGCGGCGGCAGCTGCGTCCTGCTTGCTGCCTCCCTTCCCTCCCCGTGCTTCCTGTCCCTGGTCGGACAAGAGGCTAGAGGCTCTGCTGCGACGTCACCCCATGCCCCGCCCCTCCCGCCCCCGGACCCACCCGCCCCGGCCCTTCATCTCCACCGGGCCCTCCGACACACGCACAGATTCACGCGCGCGCATTTTCCAGACCTGACTGCTGAGACCCGCCTGACTGTCAGTTGGTCGGGGTGTCATCTGGGTGCTACATACCTGGACGCGCCGCTCTGCCCGAAATCAGTCGGCTCTGCTAGCACCGGGCTTCCCGCTCCGCCACCCGTCTGCCCCGTCCCCCCGCCCCCCCCCCACCTTCACCTGCTGGATCTGGTCGGCATGACCTCGATGTCGAGCCTCTTCTCCTTCACCAGCCCGGCCGTGAAGCGGCTGTTGGGCTGGAAGCAGGGCGACGAGGAGGAGAAGTGGGCCGAGAAGGCGGTGGACGCGCTGGTGAAGAAGCTGAAGAAGAAGAAGGGCGCCATGGAGGACCTGGAGAAGGCGCTGAGCAGCCCCGGGCAGCCCAGCAAGTGTGTCACCATCCCGCGCTCGCTGGACGGCCGGCTGCAGGTGTCCCACAGGAAGGGGCTGCCGCACGTCATCTACTGCCGCGTGTGGCGCTGGCCCGACCTGCAGTCGCACCACGAGCTCAAGCCGCTGGAGGTGTGCGAGTATCCGTTTGGCTCCAAGCAGAAGGAGGTCTGCATCAACCCCTACCACTACAAGCGGGTGGAGAGCCCCGGTAGGTCAACGATGCACGCTCGTTCGAATGGTGGCTGTAACAGGGGGTTTGCTGAAGGACGCCGTGGCAGATTGTGCTCGCTCGCTTGCTCGCTCACACACACACACACGCACGCTTGTGTTTTTAATTTTCTATTTCACATGACGTCCTAACCTCAGACTTTTTTTTTCTTGACCACAGGTCACGTGGCAATCCTTAGCTTTGCAAAAAGTATCCAAATACTTTGCTCTTTTGACAATATCACCATCTCTTTAAGGGTTCTTAAACCATTTTGACTCAACTATCTACTAACTCGACTGGCTAGAACTGCTACGTTGACCATTTGCTTGATGAGGAAGGCATTGTGATCCATAGTTATGTTGGTTATATAGGTACCTCTCATTGCACACTCTCAGAGCGTGGCCCCAGAGTGGTGCTGCATGCACCTCGCAGGGCTGCAGGCCGGCCCTGGTAAAGAGATCCTCAATCACGCTGCTCCGCTGCAGCCAATCCCTGGCCCCGTCATAGAAAATCAATAGAACTAGCGTTTTTCTGTTTTTTTTTTCCTAGCCTTATTGGATTATATGGCTCAGGCACTTCAGATGGGGTGTGGCAGCAGAGCGAGGCTCTCTAAATGCCTATTCCACTCTCCTCCTCTTCCCCCACTGCACTCTAACATCTTTTCCCGCCAATGCTGCCATCACCAGCTCCCTCTGGCTCTCTCTCTCCCTTGCTTACCTCCAGTACAACACAGAAGCTAGCTAGTAGTGCTAGCGAGGGCGAACCTGGTGCTGTTGGCCGCGGGTAACGTCAGTGGACGCCATCTCACTGGAGTGTCGGCCCGCTGCTAACCGGCTGGGCGAGAGGAGGGCGCGGATTTGGGCGACATTAAAACCTCACTGGCTGGTTGTGGTAGTGCTGCCTTGGATGAAGACGTGCAAAGTCTCATTTGATAAGCGTAGTGATGGTAGATTGAGATCAAGGTTGGATCAAGGAAATTTCCCTGAGCTAAAGGTCGCACCAATGCCTACAGCCTACAGCTTGATTACTATTCAGCAAGGCCTTTATGGCCTGTAAGGAATCTCTGTCATGTGCCACAATATGTCAGTCTTTTAACGTAAGAAATAAACCACATATACATATTTTGGGTAAAAGATAATATAAATGTTATATCTATTATTATATAGTAATACATCAGCAGGAATGATGACCAAAAGCAACATTGTATTTCCTCCTGAGCAGAAGTATTATCTAACAAACAGCAGATGTGTTTTTGGAGAAAAAAAAAATGGCACACATTACCACAAGTAATGGCTGTCCTGTTGCTTTGCTCAGCAGAATTTATCACTGGGTTGTCTTCAACTCTCCCCAAACTGCTCGATTATACAACTTTCTTGCACCCAAATGTTGAAGGTTTATAAAGAAAGATGCCTTGGACGAATATAAGGAGTTGGTTTCATCATGGTTCATGACCACGGTTGTTGCTTTGATTACATTGATAGACCAAGGCGATCAATCCCAAAAACGTCCTGAACTAATAGCGGTTAGTCTTGGCGCGTTGCTGTTGTTGGCTTGCCCCCGCCTGGTGCTGGATGAAGGATGATGGATGATGGGTGATGGGTCACTCAGTCTTGTGTGGGGGGGGGCGGCCCCCGGCGGGGGGGGGGGGCTAGGGTGACAGAGAAAAGGAGGCGGGGCTTCGGCCTTCACGCGGCCAGCCATTGTTCGACGTAAACAATGACCGTTTTGATAACCTTTGACCTCCAACTATAGGACAGCGATGACGGGGACAAAGGCCCTATTTGCCCAGCTTCAAGTGGCTACCAGAGGTGATAGAAAAGGATTAATTAAATGGAGCTGAATCACCTAATATGGAGAAGAAAAGCCTTTTTTGAGTCTAGGGGTTTCTTTACAAACCAACCAGACCCTGGGTGTGACCTGCAGAGAGCCAGAAATCGTGCGACACCACAATAGTGCAATAACACAATAGTCACACCCCGAGGAGATCACACATGATCATTTGTAGGTCTTCTCTGTGTGTGCCTGCAACATGTGTTTGAATTGAGAATTGTGTGTGTGTGTGTGTGTGCTTGTGTGTGTGTGTGTGTGTGTGTGTGTCTGTGTGTGTCTGTGTGTGTATGTGTGTGTGTGTGTGTGTGTGCTTGTGTGTGTGTGTGTGTCTGTGTGTGTCTGTGTGTGTATGTGTGTGCACGTGCGCGCGTGTGAAGCGTGCGCGATGCGTGATGGGCCTCGAGTTTGTCAGATGCCTCGGCCGGCAGTTGTGGGCCATTTGTCATTGGTGGGATTCATTATGTGTGTCCTCCACACCACCCACTCCCCCTCGACCACCCTTAACCACACACACAAACACACACACACCTCCC
>JAOPUI010000002.1:3191256-3216967 GCA_027123135.1 Urophycis floridana | reverse complement strand
TTTGTCTTGGCGGGTTGCTGTTGTTGGGTTGCCCCCGCCTGGTGGTGGTTGTAGGTTTATGGTTTTTGGGTGTTGGGTCACTCAGTCTTGTGTCCCCCCCCCCCCCCCCACAGTGCTGCCCCCGGTGCTGGTGCCGCGCCACAGCGAGTTCAACCCGCAGCACAGCCTCCTGGTGCAGTTCCGCAACCTCACCCACAACGAGCCGCACATGCCCCTGAACGCCACCTTCCCCGAGTCCTTCCAGCAGCCGCACAGCGCGGGCAGCAGCGGCGGCGGCGGCGGCGGCGGCGGGTCCTTCCCCGTCTCCCCCAACTCTCCGTACCCGCCCTCTCCGGCCAGCAGCGGCACCTACCCCAACTCCCCCGCCAGCTCGGGACCATCCAGTCCATTCCAGCTCCCCGGTACGTGGCGCACACGCACAGACGCACACGCACACACACACACCAACCATGTATCAGCGTTATCTGGGTCAGGTGGTGAAGGTACAGGTACGCTACCTGAACCACCTGCGTGATCCAGTTCCTCACTGGGACTCAACGCTGTGGCGGCTGAGCTTTGGTAGCTTGATGCTACCGGAACCTCCAGATACCAGAACCTCTGGTAATTGTTACAGATGCACCAAAAAATGCTAATCCAGAGGCAAATTTCACAAAAAAACAAGCTCGTTACATTTGTATTATTTTCATGTATTTGTTCATCAATCCATGCAATTAAATTACAATTGTATTTATTTTCTTAATTATAAACTTGCAGTAGTTATCAGGAGGTGGTGAGTTTGGGCGTGCAGGGTTTCCGTCACAGAAAATGTGACATGGTGCGGGGAAATGCTATGTAATAAGTGGCAAGGAAGAGCGTAACGATGGTGAGTTTAGAAAATGTAAATCATGTGCATAACCAATAAAACCGGACATCGAGGCAGCTGTAGGTCATATTTCAGAGTTGGAAATAGGGAGAGCAGATGAGATGACATGTGACTGATAGGCATGATGGAATCCCCAAGTAAATCCGAAGAGTTGATTGATCAGATTGGTCAGAAATTAAGTGGGAGAGGTCTAAAAGCTGAATTCTCATCAACGAGATATTCTAACATGTCACTCACTAATAGCTGATGGTTCGCTATGTATGCTATATCTCACAAATTACACTCAAATGACAGCTCTTAGAAGTAGGCCAATACCTCTTACGTACAGCACCTTTTGAATAGGCCTACGACAATTGCATTAGGCTTGCATGACCAAGAGAAAATACTTAGTAGTCTAGTTATCAAGAGGTCTATGATTCACAAGGAGACATTTCATGTTGGATCTGAGAGACACGGCAACAACGACAACCTTGATGGCTGGCCGATCCCCATCGCCAATCTTAGAAGAGAATGTCTCAAAATGCCAAACGAGTTGTTCCTACATTGAAGAATGTTTGCTAGGGAAAGGACAGTATAATGTAGACTTGATGGAGAATGTCATGGTTTCATTACAAAAGAACCAAAGCTTGTTCCATGATGACTCTTACTTTTTGAAAGTGCTCTTGCAATGAAACCATCACATACAACTATGGTTGTCCTTTGTCTTCACTGTGTTTGTCTTTCAATCAGCAAATACATTTTTACACTTCCTTGTCTCATCACACACACACACACACACACTATTTTACCTTTTTGGTGGTCACATTTTCGGTCATCCTTGTTAATCAAAACTCCCATACAGCAACACTTGTTAAGAGCCCTAGTCGTCGGCATTGTGATTCGGTCCCTGGTTAGAACAATGCCTGGAAGATCTGTGGTTGTAGGCACTCTGGATGGTTGGCCTTGTATGACCAGCAACACAGATGGCCCCCTCTTAAGTGCTCATTCAAAATTAACCATTGACACTTGTGATTTTGAGTGAGTGGGGTTACTGTTCTATTCTGCCGCAGGCCAGATCTGCTGATGTTGTCCTCTTCCGTCATCAGGCAGGCAGTCAGGCAGAAAGAAGCTGCGCTTTAATGGAGGGCTGTATGCTAACTTTATTGGGTGGTGGCACTGGTGCTAATAAGCTAAAGATTTCAGTATACAAATTTGGTAGCACACACACAGGCGGACTGTTGAGTAACTAAACAAAACCATTGCCACTCCCAGTTTTGCCTTGAATGTTTAGATGAGGAAAGCCAATTTATAGTAATAACACTAACAATGATTACAATGAACTGAATGATATATTACAAAAGCGCGACAGACAATTGGCTACGAAAAAAGTAATGTGACATAAGGGACAGGGGAGACAAGAAGTGAAATCCAGGAAATATATAGCATAACAGTGGAATATCAGCAAGGGGCATGCCAGGTAACAATATAAGAATATAATGTTCAACTTCATGGTTCATCACTATTTTCTGTAATTATTGGATTGAATTTCTTAAACAATATGTAGATGCATATTGCATCTACATATTGCAAAGTATCATGCAAAGCATCATGACCCTTAAACCAACTAACCCATTGCATGAGTACGGTTAAGTTATTGCTGTCCAACAAGTTTATTCCCCGGCTGCTGGTCTTCAATGGGCCGACATATCCAAGTTGAATTGTGTTTTTATGAAGGCTATTGTTGAGGCCAAGGTGCTTTTGTCGTTGGTCTTTTGTGTATACATATTAACCAAACGATGGTTGTATGGAGTGCTGCTGAGCATCCACTGGGCAGGTACACACTGCCAGACTCACAGGACTCTCGTCTTTGGTTCACCGTGCCGCAGCGCTGATTCAGAACATGGATATCTGGTTAAGAGAGGGTGAAATCTGAAGGCCCATCTCCCCACACACTTAATCCCATTCACATGTGGACGTCAGACCTGTGTTCCCACCTGGTTCATCTTGATCACAAGCGTCCGCGCTGTGGTGACAAACAGCCCACAAGTGCAGTCTTTTCTTCGGTCATTCGGTTAGGCATCTTCTTAACAAACGAGAAGTACCTTTTCAGTTTGCTTTTTGGTCTGAATTGTCAAAAATCTTGTAGCTTTTATGCTAGCTGTTCACAGTAGTGTAAGCTCAACACGAGCACCAGGAAATGTAGTTTTTTAGTAGTTGCATTAAAACGGATGGTAGACCCTGGGGAAATCTTTCCCCATGACGCGTTGCTCCAGTAATGGGCGGGTACTTGTCCAGGACAAGAAGGGTAATGTTTTTTTCTTGCCGACTTGTAGAGATGTGATGGCAGTGCATTCCACTCGCACACGTGTGAGTTGATACAGATTTCTCCTCGCGGACGATCATTTTTATCAGCATATGCGATCAAAATTGTCTCACTGTACAGTCCTGCTATTGGCATCAGCTTACAGTTCCTGTTGGGCTTAATTTGTGTAGGATGGCCTCTGCCACTGATGAACATTGCGCTCCGCTTAGAGGCATTCATTTATCAAACCCACTTCCTTCCTGAGGGAGCTCTGAAATAATCTCTAGTTACACTTCTGCCCGGAACGGTTGCTTTAGCAACTGACGGATGTGTAAAATCTGACACCATATCCGGAGGACAGATGTGTGTTGGTGTTGGTGTGTGTGTGTGTGTGTGTGCGCGAGTGTGTGCGCGTGTGTGTGCGTGCGCAATTGATTGAAGGCTACCATATGCCTGCAGCAACAACTGGTCTCCTCTAAAGTGTCTGATGTGTGTGTGTTTCAGCTGACACCCCACCCCCGGCGTACATGCCCCCTGATGAGCAGATGGGCCAAGACAGCCAGTCCATGGAGACCAGCAGCAGCGTGGTGCCTCAGAACATGCCCAGAGGAGGTGAGACGCCCGCCCCTCCCCCCCCCCCCAACAACAGACACAGCCTCATCATGCACGTCATGCCACGGTTGATACCATCAACTGGGATAACAGCATCCCGCGTCTCAGTGAGACCGTCTGCCATTAGCCCGCTTGATTCGCCTTTGAGGTGCAGATGTCAAGCGTAAGCTTTGAGTGGACACGTTTATTCAAGTTTTTTTTTTTCGATTATATGCATTTTAGGCGGTATAGTTTAAATATAGTACTTTTCCCACTCGGGCTTATATTATTTGGAACTTGGTCGACAGGAAATCTGTCAGGTCTTTCTTGTGAAAACAAGGCAGGCAGAACAGTCCAGATGTGATCAGCTCCCTCACACACTTTGAGGTGGTCCAAGGACTCATCTGGCCTTCTCGTGATTCAGTGTGAGTGTGTCTGGCGTTGATGGTTTATAGTCCTCAAATGCACACGGCCAGTCTGGTGACCTCTTGGCTTGTGTCCGCACCGCATACAAACCCCCATCATTTATGAACCCTAACAACCTTGGAGCAGTTGCTGCAGGGCTTTTGTGGTGTTTGGCATTTTTACAAACATTCAAGTCTTGTGTTGATGGTCCACAGTGTCATCGCCCTTGCTCTGTTTAGTTCAGTTTGGACCGAACCGTTCCCTGTGGAGCCTTGTAATTGGAGACACCTCATCGCCTGGCTCATTGCTCATCTTCTGGCTTATGCTCTTGTCAGTGCGGGATTCAATTGATTCGTAACGGGCAGATGGGACACGTGTCCCATCACGTTCTGTGTGACCGTATGCATGCATCTGCTGGGTATGACTACACGCCAAAGACTTGTTGAATCATTTCAAGACGGGCCGAGGGAAAGCGATATCCTTTCCTCATCTCTGCCTTTTGGCCATGGACTAGTTTAAACAAGCGGTCCTGATTTGTAATAATTGCCAGCCTTTATCCCATGCCAACATGCTTGCCTGCAATTTGTTAAATAGTTGTACCACAGTCTACCTGATTTACATAACGTGACATGACCCTGATATTAGAAATACTTTACTATATTACTATACTACTTTTATATAATACTTTTTTTATATATTATATTGCTGCTTTGAGTAAAGGACTTGACAAATTAATACAGTACATTTTGGCATCAAAATACATGCTTGTTTCTCCTGTTATTTCACTATAGTTTGCAACAAGTCCTTGTGTGGGAGTCTGGCTTGGAAATGGCATGTACAGACATTGGAAACGGCAACCTTATACAAATCTTATATCTTTGCCATGACAAACAAATGAATCATCATTACGTTTGTGCTCTTCACATTGGCGACCATTGTTCAAATTTATACTGAAGGTGGGGTTGCGACACCCGTCCCTGGATCCCTCCAGCGTTGCGCACCAGGGGTTGCACAACACAGGAGCAGTACAGCGTTGTCTTTAGAAGTGACGCGTGGACGGTTGCTGGTTTGTTGCATTGAGTAGCGGATGCTGGTCTGACGCGCCGCCCCGTTCCCCCCCCCCGCCTCCCCAGACGTGCAGCCGGTGGAGTACGAGGAGCCCAGCCACTGGTGCTCCATCGTCTACTACGAGCTCAACAACCGGGTGGGCGAGGCCTACCACGCCTCCTCCACCAGCGTGCTGGTGGACGGCTTCACCGACCCCTCCAACAACAAGAACCGCTTCTGCCTGGGCCTGCTGTCCAACGTCAACCGCAACTCCACCATCGAGAACACCCGCCGCCACATCGGCAAAGGTAGCGCTCGCCTCGCGCCGAACCCGTCGCCGTCAACCCGTGGTCGCGCCGGGCGCCGTTTTTTTGATCTGTGGTGTCTTCTTCCCCCGGGCCGCGGCTCCAGGCGTGCACCTGTACTACGTGGGAGGAGAGGTCTACGCCGAGTGCCTCAGCGACACCAGCATCTTCGTCCAGAGTCGCAACTGCAACTACCACCACGGCTTCCACACCACCACCGTGTGCAAGATCCCCAGCGGCTGCAGCCTCAAGATCTTCAACAACCAGGAGTTCGCCCAGCTGCTGGCCCAGTCCGTCAACCACGGCTTCGAGGCGGTGTACGAGCTCACCAAGATGTGCACTATCCGGATGAGCTTCGTCAAGGTGCGTAATGACGGCATGGTGAGGCTTTCACCATGGTGGACGATGGTCAATGTGTGGAGGCTCCGGATTGCATGTCAAATAACCAGGCACACACAAGTTTGTGGTAGTTTTAGGGGATTATGGGGTACCATAGACTGTGTTATGGCTATATCGGGTTATCGCTAGCATTCTCAAATGGATGTTCTTTGTGATTTCACAGGGCTGGGGAGCGGAGTACCACCGTCAGGATGTCACTAGCACCCCCTGCTGGATTGAGGTGCACCTGCACGGGCCGCTGCAGTGGCTGGACAAGGTGCTGACACAAATGGGGTCCCCTCTCAACCCCATCTCGTCCGTGTCCTAATGATAATCCCTTGGGAGCTCGGGGGTTCCTTTTCACTTTTTTTAACAGTTACTTTTTAAGTGTTTTTTTTTTTTGCTGATTTATAATTTAAGGTATCTTAAAGGACAATATTGGTCCTATTCTGACCCATCGCCATCGCCACAGATTCTCTCTGACTTCAAATGTTTGTGTAAAAAGGAGTGTACAGTATGCTCTGCCTCTGTCCGCCTACCCAGTACGTAGTTTACACATACTGGATACTTTGAAACATGGCAAACACTAATTGGATGAAGAATCCACTACCAAACCTTCAAATGGATTCAAAATTATTCTAGTCATTCATTCACAATCAATAACATGGCAAATCTGAACACAACATTTCAACACTAGGTGAATGGAACTACAAAAGGTGGCCGTGAAGGTTTTTAAGCACACCTATGGGAAACGACCATCGCTGTAAGACGGTGGAAGTGGGCGATGAGTCACAATGATACCGGTAGGGTCACAATGATACTGGCTGAACTGTTTACACTTAACTTGTGGGAGGGAATCTCTTAACTCTAGAAAGAAACACTAGAGCAGCAGCAACAGCCAGGATCCAGCTGTTTTGATAAAGCGAGTACCGTTGCAGGGGAGTGAGAGACCCCCCCCCCCTGCAGACAAAGGAATGGCCCGTGTAGCAGCAATGACATGGACACACTACTGCTTGGAGACATTGCCCACCATCAGCCTAACTTTAGGGCCCAGCTCGCAAGCCTGTGTCTGACCACGGTTCAGTTTTTAGTGTTTTTTTTCTCTCACAAATGATTTATGTATGTATGTGTAGTTTTTAAAAGACAGATTATTTTCCCCCTCCGTTTTTGTATCACTACCCTTAAAACAATTAGGCAACAATGGAATTTTACAGCACACTTTTGTTTTTCCATACATTGTCTAAAAGTCTGATGTGGACATGTGATTTATAGAAATAATTGTTTACTACTAGGCTCAGATTTCACAAATGCTTCCTTTTTTATAGTCTCTACTGCTAGAACCAGAGTGACTGTTTTCAATAAAGTATGTTTGGCAACCTGGCAGTCTTTGATATGGGAGATCCATCTTTGAGCGTGTTTTAACATGCCGTAAGCTAATAAACTGATGAATGTTACATCTATTGCAATAGAAGTAGTCTTTTGTGATATAATGGAAATTACTTGCCAATTCTCTTTGTACTATCATGTTCAAGTGAATGAGTGACTGTACTTTCATACTCACTGTATTAACAAGATTGTGTATTTGTGGACTTTATTTAATTTCTCTTGTGAAGGCATACAAAATGTAGGTGTGGGTACAAAAGCATAACCGACTTCATTAGCACAATAAAATAAACAGGTTATTTGTTATCAATGACAATTTGTTGCTGGAATTATTTTTGGATGTTATGGAGTTTTGGGGGGTTTTGCTGTGAGTTTTTTTCTGAACACGGCGGTCATTGGCTGAAAGTTTCAAGAGAACTTCAGAAGGTTTCAGAAGAAACGTCATTTCAGATCTAAAATGAGAACCTATGTCATTGATGAACTTATTTTTTTTATCAATTACGCCATTTTGGCTGGATTGTAGTTATACAATTTACATTTTTTAAGCGTATAAACAATAGATTTTAGCCTAAACTAAAGGTTTACGGCATTATGTGTGGAATGCCAGATATTCATATAAAAACATGTTTTTACTACTAAAATGTTGACACATTAACGTCCATGACAATTTGTAGAGTCACTAACCGCAATGATTCAATGCCTCATTCAATACCTAACTACTTAAAGTAAACAGTTGCTGGCCTTATCTGTGAGGAAACTGGTGACTCATGTTTGAATCCCCTCCTAGTTGCATCGACATTTAAACACCTTTAATTGAATTGTGTTTATTAGTATTTTATTGAAAAATGGCCATCACAAAAGGCTAGATTTTCCATTAGAAATTGTGTTGCCATTTTTATTTTCAGTGAATTATTTGATTCCAGTTTGACTTGGGAGTTATTATGGCATTAAAATTGCTTTTACTTTAGTAATGAACTACGCATTACTTTAAGCATTCATATTCATAACAACTCCATATGCTTAGAGATGTTGGTTGGTATGCCATGTCCCATAGCATTCTGAACGTGTACTTAATGACGCAACCATACCGCCTCTGGATGCAACGCGCTACTTGATAAAACCCGTTTTATAGGTTTATCTCGCGTAAATAAACATATTTTTTTAAACTTGAATAATCGCCTGTTTATGCTTCATATATTTCTTGATCGACAGTCGGCGGCTTTATCTTATTCTTTTTCATTCCAGTTTCACTTCTGAAAGGATGGCCCAATGGGTGACTACTATCAGGGAACAAAAAAATATTTTGAGTTTCACAACTTCCCATTGGTCCACGTTGGTATTTACCGTAATGACTCAAAAGAGAATCCCCTTTACAGAAGGTACCATAGAAACGTACGTTCGGTTGCACTGAAAAGAAAGAAACGTGTGCTATACAACAGCACGTATGGGCCAATGTTTTCCCAAGTACATGTTGAACATCCAATTTGTTATAGAGAATACGTCAAGTATAGATAATACGTCAAGTAAGGTATGCTCAACATTAGAGAGTGCGCGCGACGGAGAAGTGACGAGGCGCTCAATTGGCTGAGCCGCCGGAAGTGAGGTGGCGCCTCACGGAGCAAGCCCGAGATAAACACGTATTCACACTGTTGTGGGCGAAGGCAATAAATGTCACGAATAACGGAATCTGAAATGTCGAAATGGAGTAGCTAATAAAATCACATATAATCACGCCGTCGGATAAATATCTCCTATTTTATCCAAACTGAACGTGTTCGGTAGACCCAGCTACATCGAGGAGTAGGTGAGTCTGCACATAGCACCAGCACACTGACAGCTGAAACATTACCTACCCTCGCTAATGACAGCTAACCTTAGCAGTTTGGTCACATCTTTTGACAAACAACGGAGGACGTTATATACTATTAGTTACTAAAAGCACACGCATAACACAAATAACGTTGTAAATCTTAACAACGTCAACATGATGCTAATATGTTAGCCGCTAGGTTAGCCTTCGTAGTTCTTTAGCTTACCTGTCGTTAGGTGCATTAGCTAGCTAGCTCATGTACATATAAGGTTATCCAGCTTGCCAAATTGTCTCACCATGTATCAGTAACCGCTACCATATTAAGCAATTTTGTTACTCCGTATACGGTTAAAGAAACGTTAGTTCATACATTGGCAGCATGTCTATTGGACATGAGACTGTTTGAGTTGGACCACTGTACTAGGGTGTACAATTATCACTACCATATGCTCTGACGCTGTGATTATATCTACATATAATGTACACGATATGTTCATTATAGAGGAAATGCAATTTGCTCAAGCATAACCTCATCGATATTACGTAGACTCCAATTTGTTAACATATCTTGTAACATTTCACACAACATTGCATTTCCCCCACCACTAGCACGGACTAACAATTGAACTTAGTTAAAACATCAAGGCAATTTGCAACTATACTTACCTAACATGAGCCCTGCTTACTGTGTGTAGCTGAAATTAGTCCACATATTGTTGGACCATATCTGTGCTAATCAACTTTCTATGCACCAGATGTTGCCACTACATTTATACTATATGCTGGACACAATCATCTTCTATCAACAAAGTTGTCCACAACTTGTTCATGTTGGGGCCAGATTACTTGAATTTCATCAGCATCTCACCATCTATTGACATCTATCAAGGGTCATCTTGGCTTTGCTTATGTGTCATCCTCCTTTCTCACTCCAGTAATCAATGTGTACCATTCTTCCCCATTCCCCTTCTGCTGCCCCATTCTGCCTGCTAATGTAGTGGAGGTCATCATGGTGCGAGCAGCCTTGGTGACGGCCACCAGTCTGGTGCTGACTGGGGCTGTGGTGGCCCATGCCTACTTCCTCAAGCACCAGTTCTACCCAACGGTGGTCTACCTTACAAAGAGTAGCCCCAGCATGGCGGTGAGTCTGGTTTGGTTTCGTATGGTATTGATCTAACCCTATTTCTGCAAAATGGAAAAGTGTGCAGGAAAGCCCAAAACTACTTTTGTTCTAATTTTCGGTCCTCTCCTTTGCAGGTCTTGTACATTCAAGCCTTTGTGTTGGTGTTTTTGCTGGGGAAATTCATGAGGAAGGTGTTCTTTGGCCAGCTGAGGGCTGCAGAGATGGAGGTACAGTTAAATCTACAGTCCCATTGGAATTATATTGAGGGAATGTAGCTGTATGAGTATCAGATATCGGTGCAGTACTAAACTTAAATAGGCTTGCAGGTAATGTATACCTGATGCCTACCCTAGATCCTAATTAACTATTTGTGACTATTTGCCACATAGAATAATGACTGATCTTTGCTACATAGAAGAATGGTGTATTGATCTAAAGGATTAAATTAAATTGAATTCAATTAAATTGACAGAACTCCAATTCATAACAGAAGTTATCTCAAGACACTTCACATATAGAGCCGGTCCAGACCAATACTCTTTGTGATGTTATTTTCAGGGACCCAACAGGTTCCCACCATGATCAGTCCCTTTATGGGACAGTGGAAAGGAACAACTTCCTTCTGACAGACAGAAACCTCAGACAGAGCAGGCTCAGGGTGGGCAGCCTTCTGCCTCGCCCGTGTGGGTTGAAGGGGGTTGTGGGAGGGCATGGCATAGCACAGGCCAACGAAGGGATGCAGAGCAGCAACGGCAGCGGCAGTGGTAACATCGATAGCGAAGGCAACAGAAATGGTGATCATGAATATAAATACTGTATGATAATCATGATAACTATGATAAATAGCAACAATAATACCAATAGCAATAATGATATTACGACTAATGGTAACATATTCTAGCAGTCGTAGTTGAGCAGGAACATGGGGACATCAGATGGTCACAGAGGCACCTGCATGGGCGAGAGAGCACAAGACTCTGGGGACGAAGTGTGATTTAGTGACAGAGTAGTGGTTCAGTGTGGACTTGAACAGCCCTAAGTATAAGCCTTATTGAAGAGGAAAGCTTTAAGTTTACTCTTGAATGTAGACAGGGTGTCAGCCTCTCAAACCCAACCTGGGGTCTGGTTAGCTTGATAGCTGAAGGCTCTGGCTTCTAATGAGCTTTTTAGGATGACATTCATAATATGTAAATGCATATAAACTGACCAAATGCAGGTCTGAGCCCATTCATAAGTGTAGGACTCTTTGCAATATGGTTCAATGTGGCTGTTTGATGCAAAACCCTCACAGTAGATGGTAGCATTTGCTGTGTAAAATCGGCCTAAATGCTTGGGAAAAAAAAAAAAAAAAAAAAAAGCTCAGGTGATATCACAGTGATGTGTACCGTGTCCCCTGCTCCCTGACCACCGCCCCTGTGGCGCCCGGCTCCTCAGCACCTGATCGAGCGCTCGTGGTACGCCGTGACCGAGACCTGCCTGGCCTTCACCGTGTTCAGGGACGACTTCTCGCCGCGCTTCGTGGCCCTCTTCACGCTGCTGCTCTTCCTCAAGTGCTTCCACTGGCTGGCCGAGGACCGCGTGGACTTTGTAAGTGGCGCGGCGCTGTCGCCGTGATGATGGACGTCCAGGTTCTACTGTAGAGCAGGGTTATGCCGATCGTCTGGTCGCCTGTAGGGATCAGTGATTCTGCTCCCAGAGGTGGTGTAGGTGGTTTGTTTTAGTTTTTATGTTGTGTTATGTTATATGACTGCTTGACACAAGCGTAAGTAGCCTACCAACTTATTAAATGCTAACTCCACCATGTAGGCTCAGAAAGGGTATGGCACCGGGCTGCCAGACAAAATGATTTCAGTGGAGATGTCGATGCCACGTCTGAGTGAACGGTGCTTCTCTTCCCCACAGACTATCTACTGAACTGCGTTTATTAAAATTACTTTATTTTTTTTAATCCCAAATCTAGACTCAAAACTTTTTTGGCTGCTCTTATGAAATGTCAGGCTCTAGGTCTGGCTCTAGGCTATGCAAGCCATTTACTGTAAATACTGTGACACGTACACACCTATATGTCATGTTGATAGCGGCTGAAACTATCAAGCTTCCTTTACACTGAAGGAAACGTTGCACGCTGGCGAATGCCGTGTCTCAGTGACTCATAATCTCAGCCCCTCCTCTATCCTGGTCTAATAAATGGAACCAATCTGTCTGCATGCGTTGTTAAAAATTATGCACTTGAGTGTTATGTCCACACAAACCTTGAAATACAATTGTATTGCAACACATCATAAAGCTGAAATCTTTTCTTAAAAACCACTAGCCTAGATATTGCCTGACAGAAAGCTTTTGCTGTTTTGTGCAACTCTTTCCCTCTGTAATGGCTCTGTTCATGCTTACTCCCTTTCCCTCAGATGGAGAGAAGTCCAAACATATCCTGGGTTTTCCACTTCAGGGTGCTATGTGAGTAAACATTACCAGACACCTGTTTGCCAAGGGCCTGAACAGGTTTCTCAAGTTGCAGTTTATAATGTAGGAGAACTCAACCAATATGCAGTGCCTACTTTCGTATGGATATGCGTTAGTCTCAGGGGGGTTTCTGTTGCATTTGCATCGACACTGATCATATTGCCGTATTTCATTCTTTAGTGACGCAAGTGTGTTGGCTATATAAGGCTTTATGCAAATTCTGATCTTTGCACCTGGTATTAAACCACGTCACAAAGAACTTATGAAGGGTTAATCTCAAAGTACATTTCTATCAGTTTAAAAACAGTGAAAGTATGTGTGTGGAAAAAATATTTTTGGTAGGATAAGCATTCATAATGCTCTGTTTCCTGAGGTTGGAGATGGAAAACTATAGGATTGAATGAACATGGAAGCACTTTTTCTGTGTCACTATAAATTGTCTAGAGTGTTGGAATACAGTGTTATCCAAATTATAAACACTTCTACATGTGTACAACATGGTACACAGTCATGGTAAACACATTTTTATTTGATTAACCTAACCTAAATAGATGGTGATATGATTTCTCAAGCTACAGTTTCCTGCGTTGCCCATAAGCCATTGCGTTTTGTATATTAGGCTGTGTGCTACTTATTAAGCTAGGATTTTATATATGCTAGCCGGTATGTTACTTATTAAGCTAGGATTTTATATATGCTAGCCTGTATGCTACTTGTTAAGGTAGGATTTAATACGTTCCTAGCCTGTATGCTATTTGTTAAGGTAGGATTTAATACGTTCCTAGCCTGTAGGTTTCTTATTAAGAGTTGCTTGCACTGGTACCACTTACGGTTGACACATCTAATGGCTTATGTTCTAATTCTGTAGCACACAGCCATGTCGTTGTTAAGAATAAAGATTTCATTATTGGTTATCACAAAAATATGTTAGATTCTGATTCACCAGAAAATGTAGTGCCAGATTCTATTTTATATATTGTTTTTTTTTTTTTTGAATAAATTGCTAATAATTTGGTCCTTAAACAAAAAATATCTGGTAAATGTGTGTTTTGGCTAACCAAAGTTCTCATAATAAGTCGACGAACTCTGCACTGTTCATAACCTGGCTCGATGTGCAGTATGAACTATGTATCCATTTCAGTGCCATAAAAAACCTCTGGTGAGGCAGGGGAGCAGGGCCTGTTTTTGCTGGCTCCCTGTTCACTCCCTAGAAACATTGTTAAGATAATAATAAGCTGATCCGTTCTCCTTGCAGCTTTGTGGAGAACCACTCTTCCAAACAAAGTCAACGCTGTACTGGGTGCTGACAACACACCCGCCAATTGTGAAGTTCATCAGATGAACATTCTTAAAGAAAACCGGACAGACGCAGATAGATGCTTCCACAGACTCCTCCCATTTTAGTTAGATGGTGATCTATACAGACTTTGCGGTAGTTTGAAACATATTGACCTTTCTGGATAACTGCTAGATGAATGGGCTTAGTGGGGGAGGGCAGTGTCTCTGTATGGATGAAGAAACGTGGCTGACGTGTGCCTCTGTAGTGTCTCTGTATGGATGAAGAAACATGGCTGACGTGTGCCTCTGTAGTGTCTCTGTATGGATGAAGAAACATGGCTGACGTGTCGCCTCTGTGTGGCTTCATCTCCCCTCAGCTCTCATGGGACTGCTGGGAGTGCTGGACTTCCTGTTTGTCAACCATGCCTGTCACAGCATCATCACGCGCGGAGCCTCCGTGCAGCTGGTCTTTGGGTTTGAGGTCGGCACCGCTATGAAACTATCAAACCTTTTGTGTTCCTGTCACGACGGCTGTTTTTAGTCAGATATTTGAATGCTTGCATCATATCCAGTGTAATAAGGTGGTGCTTACACACTGCCACAACAAACACCAACACCCAATTATAGAATGTTGTCCGATTCCTTATGTTTGCTAACAACAAATGTAATTGGACAACCCCTGGCTGGCCTGATGTTGGTGTTTGCTGGGGCAGCATGACTTTAAAGGTCAGACGTGTAAGATTATTAGTTTAAAACAAACAAACAAACAAATTACCTTCTCTTGTCAACAAAATGTGAAGAAATAACCGCTTGGTCAAAGGCGTCGATGTATTGTGTTGATATTTTTGGCTAGTGCTGTCCGATAATGTCTGGTGTGACCACGCTGTACCGCTAAAGGTCTCCGTCGCTGCAGCATCCAGTCTGCCCAGCGTGCTGCGCTGCCCGGGGGGTCGTTCTAACCTCCTGTCAATACAGCAAGGAAAAGGAACGGCAGGATAGACGGCAAACAGGAGCTCACAGCGGCATTGCTTTTCACCGCTGACAACAGCCCTCGGCAGGTGTAGGAGTTCGGTCTGATGCTGAACTTGCAACGGTTCTTCTGTACTGGTAGTGTCGGCTATGTAACAAAAGCTTCTAAAAGAACATGTTTGTATTTATGTGTTTGCTAAGTCCTCCGTTTATTTGCGGTTCAGACCGGTTAGAATACCATGGGGCTGGAGACCCCAACCTTTTGTTAACACGCCGTCCCCTATTTGTTTGGCGTGGAGGACTAGTTCAGCCAAGTCTTGCAACGTTGCGCATTCAATGTGTCGACATCAGAAAGACGCCAGGGGAAAGCCGTCTATTGAACGGCTGCGTCCATGTTCTCTGCAGTACGCCATCCTGATGACCATGGTGCTGACCACCATCATCAAGTACCTGCTGCACACCATAGACCTGCAGAGTGAGAACCCGTGGGACAACAAGGCCGTCTACATGCTGTACACAGAGCTGTTCACTGGTACGCCCCGCCCCCTGCTGACTGGCTGGCTGCAGCGCGTGTAGCCACCGCGGGTGATGTGACGATGTGTTGCCCTGTGTCCGCCAGGCTTCATCAAGGTGCTGCTCTACATGGCCTTCATGACCATCATGATCAAGGTCCACACCTTCCCCCTGTTCGCCATCCGGCCCATGTACCTGGCCATGAGGTGCACCGTGCTCTCCTTCTTGGGTTTTTTCCGGTTCCATTGTCATTTGACTGATACCTTGTTAGATATGTAATTTTTGTGCACAAGAATGCTTTGGTTTTAGATGTGATTCTTTTCAATTTCATTTATGTATTTGTATCAATGTGTATTTACTTTCTCACATAATACAACTGACACAGTTGCACCAGTTGTATAACACATCTGTCTGTCTTTGTTTTCATTCAGGCAGTTCAAGAAAGCTGTGACCGACGCTATAATGTCTAGACGGGCCATCCGCAACATGAACACACTGTGAGTCACCTTAACGCCACATTATCACAGGGGGCTTGATAACCTGATGCAGTGACACGGTGTGTGGACACACTAGACCTCTGTGGTGTACATTCGTCTCCCCAGACCTGGTTATGTCGGCTACGCCTGTTGTGGTTTCCTCGAGGACACCAACACGTGTGTCTTTGGTGCGTTCCAGATACCCTGACGCAACTCCAGCAGACCTGCAGGCCTCTGACAACGTCTGCATTATCTGCCGTGAAGAAATGGTCACTGGGGCCAAGAAGCTGCCCTGCAATCACATCTTCCACTCCAGGTTAGTCCCGTCATGTCCACCAAATCCTACTATACACTTCCTCTCCAGATTAGAGTGTGTCCTGTTCACCACATCCTTCTAGACACTTCCTCTCCAGGTTAGAGTGTGTCCTGTTCACCACATCCTTCTAGACACTTCCTCTCCAGGTTAGAGTGTGTCCTGTTCACCACAGCCACCACAGTGTTTATTGTGGTCAGCTTGTCACCCTCTGCCCTGCGGCCTCCATCCTTGAAACATGCACACGCACAACTGATTCCAACTAAACATCACACTCAAAACTCTTAAGCTCTGGTTGATGACCAACGTACAGTAAACTGTGAAGTTGCTTATTAAATGTGGTGTTGCGTGCACTGATGTAAACTCTGCGTTGGGAATGCATATTTTAGATCCAAGGCCCGTGTGATTCTCTGTTCCTCCTTCCTCCTTCCTACTTCCATGGACCGTAATGTACAGTCTGGTGAACGCCAGAGACAAAGACACTTGCCTTAATAAGACACGGCCACAGAAGGGTGTCTCCGGCCGACAGCGTCCATAGAGGAGCGTATGTTGTTGGCGTCGTTGGTCACGCCCCTCTGGTGTTCCCCCAGCTGCCTGCGCTCCTGGTTCCAGAGACAGCAGACCTGTCCCACGTGTCGCATGGACGTCCTCCGAGCGTCCAACGCCAACCAGGCCCCGGCCACGCCCCAGGCCCCGCCCCCAGCCCCCGCCGCCGCCCCCAACGCACCGGCAGCCCCGCCCCCCAATGGTGAGGTCACGGGAACAATTGGTATTGTCCATGGGGACAAAATGTTCAGTTTCTCCATTTGTCACCTAATGGAGTGGCAGATCCCCATTTGCTCCCTCCGTGTAACATTTTGTCCAGCTATCATGTAACACACTTTAGCAGGCATTCACTGAGGACTGCAACCTTTTTTCATTCTCAATAACGTGACGCAAAGGCCCATGTGTGCTCTGTCGCTCCACGTGAAGCTTCCTTCCGATGCCCCCTTCCTCATGGTGTCCTCTCCTCTCCTCTCCTCTCAGTAGCCATGGGCATGCTGCCGGGGTTCCCCCCTCCCGGCATGTTCCCCTTCTGGGGTCCCTTCCCCGGGGCCCCTCCCCCGGGCCCGCCCCCCGCCAACGGCCCCGCCCCCGACACGCCCCAGGGCAATGCAGAGGCCTCCCAGGCAGCAGGTAGGATCCGGCTTGGATGTGTTTGCAGAACACTTCATGCCTCTGTTAATGTAAACCTAGTGTTAATGTAAACCTAGTATTCGTAGACATGGATTTAAAGTGTAAAACCACACATCAGTTTTAAAGGGACTATGTGTAGGATTTAACATGCCCGCATTTAAAATGGCCAATTTGACCTTCCCAGAGTCTCTCCTGCTTCCTAAATGAAGGAAGTGACATCCAAGTGTACTCCCGAGATCCCTAGAATATTAAGAAGAGCTAGCTGTAGCCAGCTTGTGTCATTATGTAGTTGGCTGCTGAGTGGACCCTGCAGGTCTGCTCTGCCCCGTCTTACTCCGGGCCGACACCAGCAGGCTGCAGTTCCCTCTCAGCTAAGGGGGTCCGTAACGAGAAGGAATGCATCACTCCTACACAGGGGCTTGTTCCTTTTTAACTGATGTGGTTTTTAATGATTTCACAAAAAAAAAACGGTGTGGAAAGGATTCCCCTGACCATCGTGTGTGTGTGTGTGTGTGTGTCTGTGTGTCTGTGTGTCTGTGTGTCTGTGCGTGTGTGCGTGTCAGGCTCCAGCTGGTCCCCTCCCACCACCACTGACCCGGCTGCAGCAGCGCCCGGTCAACCGAACCCCGGCTTCGCCTTCCCCTTCGCTCCGCCGCCCTTCCCCAGCACGCCGTGGCTGCCCCCACCACCACCACTGCCCTTCGGTGAGCATCTCGGGACAGGAGGCGATGATGTTCTGAAAGGCCCTGCTGTTTTTTGGACGTGTGTATTTCACTTTTGTGGGGCACTGTGAGAAACTGTTCTACCACTAAAAGACCATCTCTTTCTCTTTCTCTCTGTGTCTGTCTCTCTCTGTCTCTGTTTCTCTCTCTCTCTGTCTCTGTCTCTGTCTCTCTCTCTCTCTGTCTCTCTGTCTCTATCTCTCTCTCTCTCCCTCTGTGTCTCTCTGTCTCTATCTCTTTCCCTCTCCGTCTGTGTCTCTCTGTCTCTCTCCCTCTCCGTCTCTCTGTCTCTCTCCCTCTGTGTCTCTCTGTCTCTGTCTCTCTCCCTCTCTCTCTCCCTCTGTGTCTCTCTGTCTCTGTCTCTCTCCCTCTCCCTCTGTGTCTCTCTGTCTCTCGCCCTCTCCCTCTTTGTCTCTCTGTCTCTGTCTCTCTCCCTCTCCCTCTGTGTCTCTCTGTCTCTCTCCCTCTCCCTCTGTGTCTCTCTGTCTCTCTCCCTCTCCCTCTGTGTCTCTCTGTCTCTGCCACAGTGTCGTCCATGCCCCCGCCGCCCCCCTCCCTGTCGGCGCTGTCTGACGAGGAGCTGAGTGAGCTGGAGGCGGAGGGCCGGCGGGGCCTGGAGGCGCGGCTGCAGTGTCTCCACAACATCCACACGCTGCTGGACGCTGCCATGCTCAACATCCACCAGTACCTCAGCACCGTGGCCACGCTCACGTGAGACAGCCGCCGGGCCGCTGCCAGTCTCTGGCTCTATTGGGTCTACGGGGTCTAGACCCAGACCCGGTCTATGGGTCTACCAGTCCATATGGCTCTACAGTCCATATGGCTCTACAGTCCATATGGCTCTACAGTCTATATGGCTCTACAGTCTATATGGCTCTACAGTACAGTCTATGGCGCTACAGTCTATATGGCTCTACAGTACAGTCTATATGGCTCTACAGTACAGTCTATATGGCTCTACAGTACAGTCTATATGGCTAACGGTCTATATGGCTAACAGTCTATATGGCTAACAGTCTATATGGCCCTACAGTCTATATGGCTCTACAGTCCATATGGCTCTACAGTCCATATGGCTCTACAGTCCATATGGCTCTACAGTCCATATGGCTCTACGGCTTACAGTACAGTCTATATGGCTTACAGTCCATATGGCTCTACAGTCCGTATGGCTCTACAGTCCGTATGGCTCTACAGTCCGTATGGCTCTACAGTCTATATGGCTCTACAGTCCACATGGCTCTACAGTCCACATGGCTCTACAGTCTATATGGGTCTACAGTCTATATGGCTCTACAGTATATATGGCTCTACAGTCTACATGGCTCTACAGTTGGGAGAAGAGGACGTTAGTTCATGTGGGTATCCTCCCACAATACAACAATAACACAACATGCAGGTTAGCCCTCCTGCTCGTTACCAAGGGCTCCACAGAGCTGGTCCTGGACCACCATGGAGCTGCACACTGCTCCCAGCAACAGGAGGGATTCAATGGACAGGGGGATTTCCCAAAGGGATTAATGAAGTATATCAATATCAGTTTGTATCGGTTCTGGCA
Source organism: Urophycis floridana (assembly GCA_027123135.1). Lineage (NCBI taxonomy): Eukaryota > Metazoa > Chordata > Actinopteri > Gadiformes > Phycidae > Urophycis > Urophycis floridana. Next base: position 3,197,317 of record JAOPUI010000002.1, on the reverse strand, counting down.
CACTGGACTTCTATATTATTGATTTCTGAAAGCATATGCATTTGCAAAGCATGAGAGCATCTATAGAATGCGATCTTTGACTATTTCAAAACATACTTCTTTTTTTTTTAGGCTGTTTATCTAATATCGTTGTATTCTCTTTACAATTTAGCCATGCTTTGAAAAACATAACTGTGAGGCGGATGAACTCACCAAAGCCCTCCCTTCTGTTTCCCCCCCCCCAGTCCCCCTCGTACCGGGACCAGCGCTCCTGCCCGTTCGGACCCCTCCCCTCCAGCAGGAGCCACTGCAGCTGAAGCCCCCGCCCCAGAAGAGTCATCGAGCAGCTGTAAGAACAAGCACCTGGTGACCAGGCATCAGTCCTGGTGACTCTAGAATACAGGGAGGAGGTTGCCTCTCAGAGCCCTAGGAACCACTCACAGTGAACTCATGACTGAGAGCACTCTGAGTCCGACCCGGGGCCTGTTCCTACTAACATGTCAGGACAGTTTTTTTTTTGCTTAAACCAGAACTCTGACTCAAGCGAGAGCTTCCCTTGCCTGTCGGTGTTTTTGGGTTCACAGCACAGCTGATTTCAAACTTGAGGAACAAGTTCACGCCTTCTCAGGTGGGCTGAACCTGTAAAAATGTACGGTCATGACGGGCTTCAAAAGCCATCATCCATCACACCCTGAAAGAGTGACCATTGCTATTTCAGTGCTTTGTTTCGGGTTGGAGCCTTGTGTCCTTGGACACTGAGCAGGTCAGAGCACAGGGTGGAAGGAACAACCGCAGGTCCGACTAAGGAACAAGCTGTCATGTCATTGTTCAGAACTGTCACAGAAACCACTGCCTAAATAGCCTACTGTGGGTGAATACATTTTTACATATAGAAATTGCCTATAATACACGTTACATTGTCAACTGACAATGAAAATACCTTTGTTTTGGATCGGACCATTTAACATTGTTCGTTGCCGTTATCTAAACCAGTGAGACGATGGATGGTCTCCACTGCAGCCCCTGGCACAGTGATCTCTGAGCTCACCTGCTCTGTGCCAGGTGTGCCCCGGGTTAGGTTTACAGCATCGGTCGCCATGGTAACTGAACCGAGAGTCCTCTAAGCTCGGTAACTGAGACCGGCTTGGCATTGTGACTTAACATATCCCGTTAGCCTGGATAGCCAGCTTCTGGGAACGGAAAGAGTTGAGTTTGTGCTGTCAGGCGTTGGCGTCAGTCTGCCCCCTCAAGTCGTAGACAACAGCCCTAGTCAAACTTTTGTATGTTCGGCAACCAACAATTGAGTGCCTTCTCAGCCGTTATGGTGACCCCACCGGTGGTACTAGTACAGCACAGCGTAGCTAAACCCCCCCGTCTTCTGTTTCCCGTCCTCCAGCGGATTCTGTGGGCGGCGCCGCTGGCTTCTCCCAGCCGGCCGACTCCACCACCGTCGCCACGGCGTCCGCCGCGGAGCAGCCTGAGGGGATGGAGTGCGGCAGAGAGGAGGAGGAGGAGGAGGAGGAGGAAGAGGCGGCGGCGGCGGCGACAGGAGGCGCCGAGCCCAGCGCCGCCGAGCTGAGGCGCCGCCGCTTGAGGAAGCTGGAGACGGCGACGCCGTCGTTGTCATCGCAAGCCCCGCCCGACAACTGAGTGAGGCCGGCGGCGGCCGGCGGAGGACGGACCTGGAGACCACCGGGCCAACAGAACCACGGCCTCGAGGACGGAGACCCTCAGCCAGTTAGATTTGTTCTGGGTTTTTTTTTTTTGTTTTTTTTTTTTTGTATTCTTCTTATTTGGGGCCCCTGTTGGCCTGCCTCTCGCCCCTCTCATGCCACCCACTGGCTCACCTTTTCTAACTGCACGCTGGACGAGGGGGGTCCAGAGACCACCCGGACACTACCGCGGAGGGCGGCGACGGCGAGCGCTCTTGTTTAGTTTTGTTATCGCTTGTTTCGCTGCTGTTCTGCACAACCACGGACGGCTGCCTCCTCCAAGAACCTGGTAGGCCTGTCAGAGAGGACCCCCGGGGGGGGGGGGGGGGTACCTTGGGTCAGGCCGTAAGAGAGATGGATCGCGGTTTCATTTTTTGTTTTGTATGTGTTTGGTAGTTGAGCGCTATGGAAGGTTGTCAACGGCTCTGACTGTGGACTCGACCCAGTTCTGGGGAAAGCAGTTGGCTTCCCTTCACTGTATTGCTGGTTCAGCGTAAGCTCTGTTGGACTGTGTTGCTAGCGGCGTACACTAAGATGTCTTGCTGTAGACTGTGGAGGATGAAGACCAGGCGGGGATGTTGCTTCTTTATTTGGGTCTAAAGCCTGTTTTTTGTTTGCATCCGGTTTTGGGAGATCCCGTCACCGCGGATGTTGTAACATAGAGGCGATTTAATTCAACCTGTACATACTGTAAAGAATTTTAATAGTATGAACTGTACATAATGCTAAATAAACTGCTTAAAACAACCCGGCTGTGACTAAACAAGTGTTAAGTACTTTGTTTTAAGACTTCGCTTTTATACAGCAATTCAATCTTTACTGCCTGGACTATTGTCTATCTGCTGGGTATGAAGATGTGGCTTACGTTTAGTGCCAATCACACTTGATAATCCTTCATCAAAATGAAGAACACTCAAATGACTTAGCAGATGTTGGGGAAACTGCATGCAAGTCTTAGTCTTGTTTGGTATATTCGATTCTATTTAAGATTTCTGGTGGTGCTCCATTAGAGTTCTTTAGTTTGAGTCCAAATTGATTCTAAGTAAAGACTGTTTAAACAAGGAAAAGGTCTAAAATGTGTACTCAATAGATATGGTGGATTACATTGATTTATTGTTAGAAATCTGGACAGTTTAAGAAATACACCATTTGGTTGTGCATTTATAGACTCCCAGTACTTTATTGTTGAGTGGTATGAATGTACAACACTGATTTAAAAAGCACAAGTAGAAAAGTTGCTTCGAAATCTCACACAGAATGGTGATGCATTATTATTCACTGTGGAACATGGATCTCGTTTAAGCATTCCCAAATATCAGTGCAATAAATGACAAGGGCAATAAATGAATTATGCACTGCAATGTTGTGCTGTCTTTGTGTGAAAGTTGCACCCTGTTGAAACGGGTAGACCTGAGATTCATAACAACACAATCCTTTAGTATTTACATTACAGAAAAGATTGGTGGTTTCAGATATCAAATAACAAGATAACAAAAGCTAGATTGGATAGAAAATACATTATCATTCACAAAAATAAAAAAAACTTAAAAACATGAATTGAACATGAATATAAAAGTATGCATGTAAAAAATTATAGCACACTTTGAGGAAAAAGTTAAAACAGCCAGGTATTTTAGACATGGCATCATGTGAAATGTCACTGTATGAATCATAAGGTTTATAAAAAGGGGTCCAGGTAACTTACAGTAGTAGGTAATATATAATCTAGAACAATAACAGTAATTGGAATGGAAGCTGTTTTACTCTTTGGTACAATAGGGTTCAGCAGCACTGATTAAGCTTATTCGTTAGTACATTTCCACTTTCGACATCCTTAAGGACAAAATTAAATAAATACTATCACAAGGAGTTAGAATTGAGAAACAAAACATGACTTCAGAAAAAACAAAATGTATGTCTAAGAAAAGAAAAGGTAGCTACTATCAACGCTTTGCTCCGTTTTAGTTCTAACCAGCTTTGTGTCTACACCTCTTAAAGCCGTAGTGCTACTTTGGTCCAAAGCTACCTTCAGCGACACAGTGTGCAGTCGCCCTGCAGGCAGTTCCCTGAAGTGTAAAGTGCAAAAACCCTGCAGGCCAAGTGACGTGAGCCGCTGGCTGGTGTGGAGTCGTCCGTCTCTGGGTGTCGGGGCTCAGTTGTTCTGGGTGGAGAACAGCGAGTGGTGCTGGTTGTTCTGGGTGGAGAACAGAGAGTGGTGCTGGTTGTTGGGGGTGGAGTACAGAGAGTGGTGCTGGTTGTTGGGGGTGGAGTACAGAGAGTGGTGCTGGTTGTTGGGGGTGGAGTACAGCAGGTGGTGCTGGTTGTTCAGGGTGGAGTACAGCAGGTGGTGCTGGTTGTTCTGGGTGGAGTACAGCAGGTGGTGCTGGTTGTTCAGGGTGGAGTACAGCGTCTGGTGCTGGTTGTTGGGGGTGGAGTATAGCAGGTGGTGCTGGTGGTTCTGGGTGGTGGAGCTCAGTTGTTGGGGGTGGAGTACAGCGCGTGGTGCTGGTTGTTCTGGGTGGGGGGGTGGCTGGCGAACAGAAGCGGGGTGGTCTCTGAGCCATACCAGCTGGACGAACAGGGAGAGGGTTATTTACACTTGCAGTTATTGTTAGCAGAGCTATAATTAGTGTTTTCAGTGACAGTGGCGTTTGTCCTACAACTACAGAAGCTTGTATCAGTGTTTGTGGAGTCCAAGTATAAGGGGCTCCACCAAACGTATTTATTGATGTCTGCATAGATTATCAATTACATTTAAATTCAGTAAGTCAATAAACGTGTCCTATTTAGCTTCTATTTTTATTGAAAATGAATACCCTGGCTGGTAAATGCAGAGGAAAACAATCCTGAGCAATGAGAAACGTACACAATGAGATGTGCTTCTCTTGAGAGGAACGGCTGGCAGAGTGCACTGAAGCCCTGAGATGTTCTGTACCTGGACTGAGGATGTGCGCTGTGGGCCCAGGGAACCGGGGACCCATCTTCACTCCTCTGCGGGTCATCGAAGAAATACAGTCTAGGTAGAGCTCTGTTGTTGATGGCCATACTGCTGGACTGGGGGGGAGGGGGGGGATATATCAAACATGTTGTTGTGGTAGACACGAGATAATGCTACAAACCCTGACCCTCTCTGGTCATCCTGAGCAGGCTGTGTACACACACTCACCGCCTCCTGAGTGGGCCACCGCACCCTGAAGATGACGATCAGCAGAGTGGTGGGCAGCAGCTCCCAGGTGAAGAGGATGGCGCAGAAGGCCAGGTAGCCCCGGTCTCCCAGCTCACTGCGCAGGTCTGCCTGTAGGGGGAGGCAGACGCAACGCAAGGGCGTCAGCAGCGTGGTTGCTATGGCTAATGAGACTATAATGGGCTAAATGAATGGATTTATTGGTATACAATACAAACACATTTATTTTGTAGTTGTATTGTTTCTGTCCTTTGTTTTGAGTTGAGAACGCTCACGGCTGGTAACCTGAGCCGCGACACGACATGTCACAGAACCATCTGGGGAGTCGCCCTTGGAAACAGGGCGGGCACTTTCCAAAAATACCCAGAAATGGGGAACCATCTGTCCATCACCATCCCTCCCGTATGACATAGATCACATGGTTCCTCACAGGACTGGCCAAGACCAGTGGTCAGGCCCCACCCAGCACATCGCGTGACGCCTTGGCTGTGATCTCTCAAATCCAGCTGCCCGGCAAGGTGACACCCCTGGAGTACCCTGACTGAATTAGGTGGAGTTCCCGTTTCACTGGGAAATGTGATACAACTAGTTTTACTGCATCTGATGGGACTTATCATACATATTCAAATCAATTTAAATTAGGTATGAAAGCAAGGGGTGAGGTATACTGTGCTGTGCACTGAGCAGACACAGGTAGTTGAATTCATTTTCAACCATATTGTTTCCACTCCACTCAATGAATTACAAAGGGTGCATTTGAGACAAAGACAATATGCAACAGACTCCACCCATCACCCGTCCCCCACCCGGGTCAGATACCTGGTCAGAGATGTTGTACCAGTCAAAGTCGAAGGCCTCGACTTGGTGGTTCTGCGACAGGGCCAGCACGGTCAGATTGTAGCACGCCCTGCTGGCAAACAGCAGGATGACCACTGTTCCCAGCACTGCCATGCCACACACCGAGGGGCCCTGAGGGACGCCCACACACACACACACACACACACACACACACACACAGCAGATAATTAAAAACTATGGAGACATAAGACTATTCAATGTCATTTCGAGGACGGGACCCAAAAGCCCCCATTCTACAGCCATGTTATACGCCTACATGAAGCACAACATCAGAGAGCATTTGTGCATTCATTTATGTAAATCCTCGCATCCAACATATCCAATACAC
>JAOPUI010000002.1:3176765-3188192 GCA_027123135.1 Urophycis floridana | reverse complement strand
ATTAGATTCAACTTTATTGTCATTGTGCAGAGTATAAGTACAGGGACAACGAAATGCAGTTGGTGTTCTAACCAGAAATCAATTTTTTGCTTCAATAAATACAAATAACTAAACAACCGTTTGATGTCTGTTTTTGGTTAGGCTGTAAGCAGTGAAGGGACTTCATACATGTATTTTTGGTTCTTTTCAAGAAACATAGCTACTATGCAGCATGTTCAGACTTCAGTCTTTCAATGTGACTACATAAACGCATTCAACAGCTACGGCTTCGGATTCAAAATGTAGCCATCAAATGTGCATTTAGGCAAAATTGTTTGTAAATGGCAGGGTCTGTAAAATGCCCAAGTGGCTTTAGGTGCCAGCTAATTTCTTTGCAGTTTATTTGAAACACTCTTGTGGAATACAATCTGTAGTGATAGCAACGATTTCTGACATTCCTCCAAAAAAAAAATCTTAATTATCGTCAACAACTAGACACTTGCGGCAATGCATCTTTGTGTTGAAACTACATGTCTGTACACAACCAAATATGAAATACTGTAAATCATTCGTATCTGCAAGTTACGCATGCATGGGGTGACAGCTGAGCCGTATGGTCACAACTTGATCTGATTGTCCCGTCTCCCGGCTGGGAAAATCAGACACGGCAAACACTGTATGTTTCTTATACATTGTATGTTGTAGGCCTATAAGAAAGGGCTGAACGACACATGCTTAGTCAGGCTCCAAAGATGTGTTTGGGAAATGTTAGACATTCACAGGAAGAGCGTTTCCAACACCAACTACACCATACAACGTTATATTAAATATTCTGATATTCTGCACTCCTCCCTCAACATCTGCTTCACTTGTCGCTGCTGAGCCAGTGTGGTTGGCCGGTCCTACCCGTCTTCTCCTCAGCTGTCCTCGAAGTCCACGTCCTCCAGATCGTTGGCCAGATTATCAGGTCCCAGCTCTGTGTCGGATAGATCTACCACCTCGATGATTTCTTCATCTCTGTGAAGCTCTATTGAGTTTTGATCCATTATTATTCCTCTCACCTCCTATAGCGGTATAAATTCAGCGAAACTCTACCTGTACCACTTTACTCGTATATGTCGTAAATTAAATTCAAGCAGTATACTGAGGTTATTCCAGAAATAAATACGACTATATTTATCCGAACATGAACCCCTATTTTTTTCATCACCCCTAGGTTTGGGCATACTTTCTCGTTAGGGCGGCATTTCTTGTTTGGTCATGATTTCTCTTAATTGCTCAGCTGTAGCCAACAGACCTTGCACAAAAGTCTCTGCGATAGATCTGTCGATTTTTAGAGAGAGAGAGGTGGACATGAATTAAGTGTGCAAACCTGGGACAGCTGCTTAGCAGGTGGTCCACCCCCTAAAAAAAACAACCCAGTAACCAATATGTACGCATAAATGATGAATTTAAATTAACTTTGCCAGCAGTCATAAGTAAGTGGTATGGCACTCACCTGTGTGTGAAGATTCACGTTTGTGTGCTGCAATCTCCTCCTGCTTTCACCGCTTCTCGCACTCCTCACTTGTGCACACAAGCAGGTGAAAAGAGTCATTTATCTGCTATATTTTCCTATGCCTGCCTCTTGGCTTGTTGTGACACTGGGGCCAAATCTACCTCTTAAAACACCGTTATGCTCATTGACCAATTGAGCCAGCAGCAAACACTGTCCCTCGGTCCAGTTGGGCTTCCGTGTTCTTTTTTTTCTCCATTGCTGTTCACTGGTTTGTGGTAGATTTTAGTGCCATCCAACACTGCTTCTTATAGTCCAGCCAGCAGTCACAGAAATTGATGACAGCTGAGCCATTTTACCCTCGTTAATACCAAATGCTTGAAGTGCTAAAATCACCAGCATGGTAAATAAATGCGAGCAAACACACTGATGTGTGTCTGGTTTAATGTTGTAACACGTGAGAAGTGTCCTGTGGTGACCATGGGTAGCTGGCTAGCGTACTAGCAGTAGTTAACACAGCATGCTATAAAACAGCACACAATCCACGATGGCGCCAAGGGCTGTCTGGGTTTTGGTTTCCTCAACCGTTGGATATCCAGCTGGTTTGTTGTTCACTGTTCAAAAAACATGACTAAGAATTTGAACATGCCGTAGGGTTGCTTTATATTCTCGCAAAGTACCGACACCTATTGGAGAAACACCAGATACACACTGGTAGATTAGTGATTAGTGAGCTGGTGGAGAATGTTTGCTCAGTACTTGAATTTTTTTTTTTTTTAATACCTTTATCCTAATTTCAATCGGAACAACAAGTACGATTTAAGGACATGCATTGTTCTACGCCATATGTAGATTGTAATTATTGCTTTCCAAGACACTTAACATCTGGCTCAGCGCTAGATAAACAATGGTAAACTCGTGACACTCATTGGTAAATACGAGACTGGTAAAATAGCGATACTTGCTGGAGAAACAATATACACTTTCTACAGGTGTTTGACGGTCAGTGCCATATAGTTGGCAGACACTACTCACCCAGATGGGGGAGCCCCCTGATGGGGCTGGCGGCACGGCTGCAGCCCTGACTGATTTTCGACCGGGGGACTCGGCCGGGGGACATCACTAAGGGCAATGGACCGCCTCAAGGCTGGGTTATGCTTCGTTTATGCTTCCGCGTCGACGCAACACTGGGGGGTTGCGGACCCTTTACATTCCCCTTGCATCCAACGCGAGGGCCTGACGTGCACCTCCCAAAATCCTAGACGCACGTCGAGGCGACGCATCCCCAACGCTAAGCCAACACAGCGGCATTGGCTGTGATTGTTCCGCCAACCACATCTGCTGGAGATCGCTTTTCCTGTTTCCATTCATAAACCCCGCCATTTTTAAAAGTCTTTGAGTTGCTTTGATCGTCCTTGTTGGACCTTATGTAGGCAATGCTACAAAAAGAAGCCGTGCGCTAACTGTTGCACAGTGTGTCTGTGTTTCACTGCGTTATTTTGCCACGGGCACAAATATGCATACAATTGGTGACGCCGAAAATATTAGCAAAAATACAGTGTGCGTTGCTATACGGAAAGTTGTAGCTGCCCTGAATACCCTGTTAAATATGTTCGTGGTGTTTCCAAGTTTGTTGCCCACACAAACAGTGAAGGAAGGGTTTTATCAACTTTCAGGTAAAAGGAGAGAAGGTAACGCGTCAGTATTGAAATCTTTTGTGCTGGGTTCGTTTCCCAAGTGAAGTATATTTATGTGTAGTTCAATACGTTCTATTTCTTATGTCATATGAAATACTTATTCATTAATGTTATGGAATTATGTCCAGTTTGGTATATTACACGTTTGCATTTGTAACATTTGACAGTTCTCTAATCCATTTATAGGATTCCCCAAACTCATAGGTGCAATTGACTGCACCCATGTCCCCATACATGCACTGTTAGGGGAATACAAGGCTGACTTTGTCAACAGAAAGTCAATTCACAGCATCAATGTGCAGGTAAAGTATTACCTGGGCTAGATCACTGAAATTGCATGCAGGTAGCCTACTAAAACTTTATAGTGGTGCTTTATATGGCCCAACTATGGTAACAGAAATGGCGTTTTCAGATGACTTGTGACCATCAACTGATGGTGACAAGTGTGGATGCAAAATGGCCTGGCTCAGTCCACGACTCAAGGATTTTCCGGGAGTCAAGTCTTTGCCAACAGTTTCTGCAAGGTATGGCGCAATACACAAGATCACTAACTGTAAATGTTGATTAAGTCACTGATCACATTATGTTCTTTCTAATAGGTTGTTATGATGGAGTCATTGTAGGGGACAGAGGGTATGCCTGCTTGAGGTTCCTTATGACTCCATACGGTGACCCACAGAGACCATCAGAGGCCCGCTTCAACAGGGCCTTAAGTACGTGTAGGGTGAGGATAGAGATGACCTTTGGTGTCATCAAGTCCAGATTCAACTGCATCCGTGGTCTGAGGGTCAAGCCGGAGAGGGCCAGCCAGATAATAACGGCATGTGTGGTGCTCCATAATATTGCCAACATTCGCAAGGAACCCCTCATGTGCCATTGTTGGCAGATGATGTCGTGGACCCTATAACTATTGATCATCCCACATGAGTGGCTGTAAGACAGGTGATAACGACCCAGTTTTTTGGTTAGCCTAAATTTTGTTGAAGTTTTGGATTTTTTGGTTGAATTTCGATTTCCTCTAGGATGTAAGTTGTTTTTTTGGTTGGACATTTGTTGAATAAATACAAGAAATACAATGGACGGAAATACATTTAGTGAAGTTCATTTGTTCAATCGCCGTGCATTTGCTGTGAAAGTAGAACAAAATAATTATTTTTGAGGGTCAGTGTAGCTTAACCAAAGAAAATATAGGAAGCCTAATACAAAAAAAGCCTACCCTCTCAAGGAGCTGGAGGAGCTGGATGTTAGTAACTCTGCTGCATGAGTTTGTTTTTTCATATTAAACATTTGCTTTTGTTTTCGTTTTGGCCATGTGGCGATATCGTTACGTTTGTTTTTGTTTTGATTTAGCCATGTGCCTGTAACGCTATCCCCTCCTTTGGTCACCTTCCCACCATTTCACTCACACACCTGTTTCCTGTTTTGCTAACCAGCTAATCATGTATTTAAGCCCTGTTTGCCCAGCATCCTCTGCCAGATCATGGCAGTGTTTTTGCCAGTGCCTTTCCAGCGTTAAGTATTCTGCCTGCCTGTGTTTTTGACCTTGGCCTGTGATCTGACTACGAGACTGTTTTTGCCCTTGCCTGCCTGTGTTTTTGACCTATGCCTGTGATCTGACTACAAGACTGTTTTTGCCCTTTTTTGTGACGCTCATTAATAGATCGTTTAGTATCAAAGGTAGGGAGCGGAAATGTACCCATGGTGCAACTTCAGCACTCGAAAAGCCATCCGTTTTCATCTGTTAATCTGTAGTAAGCATATACACCGCTGTAGACCCTGCGATGGTCTTAGTTTCACTGTTTAAATAAAACGTTCGTGGGAAACCCGACATGACATGACGTTAACATGAACATTGACAACAACATTGCAATCGGCACCAAACAAAAGCGTGCTTTAGCTTTAACTGTGTATTCATCAAACAAAGGTCTAACTTACTGAAGGTTGATTGATCTTAACTATTGTTTGTCGGTTGGTAAACGTTTTCTACCAGCCTTACTACTAACCCACTCGCTACCGGGTATTGTCACTCATCGTCTCAGCAGACGGTTCAATGCTTGGTTGAGATTAATGGATGAGTTGTCAGGTTTACGCTTCAGGTTTGTTGTTCAAACGTCCACTTCCGCACTAGTGTGTCAGGCTGCGCCGTGTGGGCGGTCTCTGTGCCACCAAGTGGGCGGGGCCAGGGCCGGCCCCCACCAATCCACGCTGCGGGAAACCGCGCTCACTTGAATCACTGCATGCGTAGCGTATGTTTGAAAATATCAACGCCGTAATTATCAAATACGGATTTCCAAATTTTAATAGATGAGATGGCAATATGCAACAATTAGCAGTACGTCAGCGTGCAACATAGTCAATGTGGATAACGATAACCCCTTTTTGTTTGTTTGTTTCATTCTTATGCCTTACCGCAAAGTGCGAGCAGGCTTTTTACCAACACGCTTAACTTAGTCCGCAGACATGCCGGGAGGTGCACCGCGCGACAAGTCGGAGGTCATCAAAGCTACCTGCGAACCGAGGAGGTCCTCGCGCCTAAAGGATATCCCCAGACGTCCGCTCCTGGAGGTGGGTACTTCTGCTTCATCCCCCTGCCTTCCTCTTCCTCCCTGCTCAGCGCGCAGCCACGTAGCCTGCTAGCGAACCAGGTCGCCTAAAGTGAGAGAGAAGCAAAGAAAGGAAGGAAGGGAGTCCATATTGTACACAACCCTCCTGCCGAAACTTACCGAACCACAACGCGCTGACTAAAACCACGATGGCCGTTGCTTTCAAACCGGGTTTTGTTTGAATGTTGATGTGAAATATTTTTTTTTTTCCTGCGCCACGGTAGATAGAAAGTGAACGCCGAGCGGAGCATGGTAAGTTTTAGTTGCATGCGGTATTGCGGATAATGTTAAAATGTAGCAGTGACTAATTAAAAAAAACAACAAAAACCTCAGTAGCCTTAATGTTGAATACTTAAAGCATGATATCTTAATTCGTCCAATGATTTGCTTCTCCGCCGTGCTGTAGTCCAGCTAACTCGGAATTGCACATTGACCGGTGATGCTTTACTGTCAAGATGCAGTTTCATTGTCAAGTTGTTTTTTTTTTGCTTGTCATTGAGAATAATAATTTGATGAGTTTTCTTTTTTTCTACGAAGGACCCATATGCTTCGGACCCTGAATTTGGGGACCTGTCGGAGATGGAGTCGGATGACTCTTACCTGCCTCCGACTGATGACGCAGCGGCTGAAGGGACGAACACAACGGTAATGATCGTTCTCTGGCGTCAACACAGAGGGTGCAATGCGGCCGAAACAGAGGCCCAGCGTTTTTTTTTTTTTTTGCGTGATTTGGGTGTGGCAAATAGGGTGTGTTATGATACAACTAGCAGGAAATGTTCTTATGCTGCCGGCTTCTGCCACATGCACATTCTGTCACAGCCTTATTTTATGCAACTTAGCTTGGGGCTTTTGGGTAAGTGGCATTTAACAAAACGTACATTCTAGGAGTGTAGAACTCTACGATTCTGATTGGCATGACAACAATTTAAATAAAGCAAACACTTGTTTGCATGCAGTAAAAACAGTTCCTGCTACAGACATCACAGATCCTACTGGAATAGTAATACTAGTATGATCATATGTCTACAACTGCGCAAGGCGTAAAATGTTTTCACTGCATATTTGCGCGCGGGTGTTTTCGTTGCTGTACAATTTAGCCATTTAATCACAATCCGTTCCAGGTCCTGAGGTCGTGTAGTGTAGTGCTGGACCGCCTGGCGCCGGACGAGGACAGCGGCAGGAGAGAACTGGAGGAGCGGGAGGAGGCGATGAGCCGCAAGGGGGCCAAGCAGCTGGTCTCCCGGATCCCCACCTTCCAGAGCAGCCTGGGCAAGAAGAGGCCCACCGGGGGCAGCCACAACGCGGAGGTGCCCCTCTCCAAGAGGGATCCGCCCGCAGAGCGCGAGGAGAAAGCTCTTTTTGCCGAAGGGCCAAAGTCCAAATTCGCCGGTGCGCGGGAGCCAGCCGCCGCCTACCACTCGCAGCCGCTCAGCTTCCTGTCTCCGAGATCTGAGCCGGAACCCGCCCCGCCAGCCGCCCATGGGGAGCAAGCCTCTGAGCAAGGCACCGCCTCCCCGGCCGAGGGCAGGGGGGATCCGGAGCCCGGCCGGTTATACAACATGACGCCGCGCCCCTCGCTGAGAGCCAACCCGCGGGTGCAGGAGATCTCTCCGGAGCTCTCCCAGGAGCCGGCGGAGGCCCCGCCCCTCGACCTCACCCCGCCGCCGGAGGACGCGGACGCCGGGGAGGGAGCCGCCCCCACGGGCTGGACGGGCCTCCGCGCGGCCGGAGACGGCGACACGCGGGGCTACCAGGAAGACCCGCCCCCCGGCGCCGCGCCGTCGGACCCGGGCTGGCCGATCGACATCCAGGACGAGGTGCCGCCCTGGGAGTCTGAGCCCATGAAGTACGACCCGGAGCTGGAGGACATCCACAGGGCGGAACCTGAAGTCCGAGACCCTCAGCCGGTCCACGATGACACGGCTGAAAAGCCCACCGCCGGAAGTGCGTGTGAATCGGTGGGAGAGGTGGGGAGCGGAGGACCACAGGGGCCCCTCCAGGGCAAGGCCCTGCGTCAGCGGTCCACTCCCGCAGCCAGCAGGTCCTACAGGTCTGAGTTGCCTAAAGCCACCAAACCACCTGCTCTGTCCCAGAGGGCACCCGCTGTCAAGCCAAGCAGCCCCTCAGCAAAGGTGAGTTGCACTGTCCCACCTCACAGAGAGAAACTGTGTTCATTAAGATGGGTTATATGAGAGGGATGTCTGTGTGGTAACGTGCGTGTGTCGATGGTTGGTAGGATGATCAAAACAGTGTCCGGATACGCCCACAACATCCTCCTGCCGTGCTCCGTGTATATTATATATTTCAACCACTAGTTGGCGACAGCGGTATAAGAGGCAGCAATTGTCTTCATCACGTGTCCAATGAGGGCCGTGTTTCATTATAAGGTCGCTGTGAACTTCGATGGAAAGCAGTGCATCAGCAGCACTGCTGTGGAATGAAATGAACCCCACCCTGTCTGAACAGCTTTGGCATGCAGATGTTGTTGTCCCCCCCACACAAACACACACACACACACACACACACACACACACACCAGTGTCTTCACTACCTACCGCTTTCCAGTCACATGACATAACCCCACCACCCTCCCACCCTCCTCCCATCTTGTTGTTGTTGATCTTTCCACAGAGGTCTGGGTGCTGCAGCTTTGTCCTCTTCTGCCTGCTGCCTGCAGCCCTGCTGCTGGTGGGGGGGCTGGGCCAACACTTGTGGCACTACGGACCACCCAGGTCCGCGGCCCACCTGCTGGCCCAGCTGGAGCTGCACTGCCAGGAGGGCCTCATCAGTGAGCCGTGCAGCACAGACTGTCGGTGAGTAGGGAGGCTGAAGTCCATCATCACGTGTGTTGGTGTTTGCTAACATCACCACATGCACAGGGCTGGTTTAAAGATGGACCGTTCAGTCCAGTCAGTCGTTCAGTCGTTTTCCCCCGGTGGATTTTGATTGATGTAGCAACACAACAGCGTTTGAAACCGTTTCCAGTGTTGTTCCAGGGGATATTAAATAGGAGAAGTGATTATCATTATGAATCCTTTATATGTATTCCAATATAAGGCAAGCATTAATTCCTGCATTGATTACTTCTTGAATATATAAGGAATAAACTTAATGTTGTACGTTATTCCCCTCATACCACAGTTAGTAATGATAGCATATTGGTGTAATGTTGTAACGTTAATTAGATAAAATGTTAATATTCTACTGCAGTGCTCTGTAGGTGTTGTTTTTAAGCTGCCAAGGAAACTACTGGCTGATGGTTGTACTTGTACCGTTTTTAATGTTGGAAGTGTAGCGCATTGATTCAGAACCATTGGAAAGCAGCGCTGTCCTGTGAAAGTAAGACATAATGCACACCCTTAGAACACAAGTGACCAATCAGGATGCAGTATTGGACGATGCTGTGGTGTAAACCCTCCTCGTCTGTCCGTCCCTCCGCTCCCCCCCCCCCAGGGTGCGTCTGGTGGAGAGCGTGCCCGTGGGCCTCTCCAAGCCCCCGGCCCTCCCCAGCATCTCTGACAGCTGGCTGCGTCTGTTGGGCCGGGCCAACGGCTCCCTGGACATCGCCGGCTTCTACATGGTGCTGAGAGACAGCAGGACGCCGGGCCAGCCGGACCCCACCGACGCCCAGGTGCGTGTGTGTGTGTGTGTGTGCGTGCGTGCGTGCGTGTGTGGTCATCGCTTGGCGCGTGTGTGTTAATATTCGGGCGGCTGGATTCGACTGGCATTTTATCAGCTTTCATTGCTATCAAATTGGCAGGCAGTGCATACAATGACCTATTGTGATATTGTTTTGATGGTGACTTTCTATCGTGTTTACATTTAATTAACTTAAGCTGGTTAGGCAGGAATGCCTATGTAAAGTGTCTCAAGTTACTATTGCTTATTCATGCATGTGTTCAGTATAAGTATGTCAAAATAGGTTTGACTAGCCATAAACTTGGAAATACAAACATGCAGGTACAGAAACGTGTTGTTTGTCTATTTGATTAATCACCTCCTGTTTGGGCGAATGGTTTCAGGGCAGGAAGGTGTTTGAGGAGCTGACTCGGCTCCCAGACAGAGGAGTGAAGCTGCAGATCGTTGTCAACAAGCCTCAGTCCTCCACAGTGGACACGGATGCCCTGGTCGCCGCAGGTAACGCTGAGCTGCCTGCCTGGCTGCACTCTGGCTCTCTCTTCTAGGGTGTGCAACCCAAAGCCACTGATGTCCACCTGCATGCTGCAGAAAAAAAATCAACTTGTCAACTTGTCTCTAACAAGAAGCTAACCACAGGGGCATCTCTAAAAACATGTTAATATCCACCCTCAAATTCCCTGAAATATGCCAAGGCGTGAATTGGCAATATGAGCTTGTCCGCGACATGTCAATTCTGAAACCAGAGATGTCCCTGTGGTTATGTGGTCAGTCTGAAGACACTGGGAGGCAGGAGTGTCTGGGGCCTGTTCTGAAGTGCGCTGGCTCCACTCTCTGCCGTCAGGCGCGGAGGTGAGGGAGCTGGACCTCCAGGCCGTGTCGGGGGGCATCCTCCACACCAAGCTGTGGGTGGTGGACCGCCAGCACCTCTACCTGGGCAGCGCCAACATGGACTGGCGCTCCCTCAGCCAGGTACCACAGGGCCGGGCGTCACACACACGGTCCAACCCAGTGTCGCGCTTCCATCCAGGACTTCAATTCTCTCTTTGGCTTTCTCATTATAGAGCTCTCTCCCAGGGCTTGCCACGTTGGTTTTTCAAATTATTGTCGGTTGTTACTCCACATTGAAGTGAACTTTGAAATGAAAAAGTTTTAAAAGATAGTTGGAAACACAGCTTATTAAATTTATACCTAGTTTCCGCTATGAGTGCATCATCGCTTGTGGTAGCATGAAGCCAAGGCTGAACCAACGCTGAGCGAGTTGTTGTTGTCAATCAGCTCTGAAATGCTACTTTACCTGTTTGCAGCAGTTTGTCTTTAACTACTGAAACTGCTTAAAGAGCAGAACAATATGTTATGACAGGGCAGACGACTATTCCTCTGTCATGGTTCATAGCATTTACACATTCTTACAGAAACCCTTTGAAACCCTTTTGCAATGTGTGTGGGGAGTGGGGACATAATTGAGTTGGCGTATAATGGGCTATTCATGCTTCCTAAATAACAAAGGGGTGGTATTATTCAATTTACCTCTGCAGTAAGATGTGGCAGGGCGTAGGACACAGCAGTTAGTACCACCCAGGGAACTGGTAACGGGGCCTGGACGAGTGACTTGGATTCAGGGGTTGGAGAGGTGATACTTGACTTGGCCCCGTTTGTCTGGGATTCGTTTTCCATCACGTATTTTCCGGGAACATAAATATTCAGCCTGTCGGGTAAACTCGTAACATACAAGAACAAATCCGTTGGAAAAAAAAAAACAGGTTATGTACATTTAGGAATAATAAGGTGTGCTAGTTGCGCTATGTCATCCCTGGTACTTCATTGCGTCATTCTTGCATGCTGTATGCGACACGCTGTACTCGGGGCCGTTTCATCCCCCATGGACCGGGTTCACGGTTCTACACTCCAGGTAATGTGTTTGCTCGGACCGGCTCGACTGATGTTCCGCCTCCACACTTTGGCTCATCTGCTCGTTGTCCGGACGCGTCCCCACGGCCATGCGTCCTAACCCCCC
>JAOPUI010000002.1:2937493-2950175 GCA_027123135.1 Urophycis floridana | reverse complement strand
ACACACACACACACACACACACACACACACACACACACACACACACACACACACAAACACACACACACACACAATGTGAGATACAAGGCATATCAACAAGCAAACACAAGCAGTCTTACAATTAAGGAACTAGAATCTGTTTCAAAGCTACAGACATAAATAGTGTCTTGGTTTTTTTGTCCATGTGTGGACACACACACACACATACACACACACACACACACACACACATACACACGCATACACACACACACATAGTGTCTCTTTTTCTCATGCATATGCCTAACAAACTCTCACACACACACACACACATACACACACATTGATACACTGACTCTGAGTTTGACAATCCCCACGCTTGTGTCAGACAAAGGTCCCTTCTCCTTTCTCCGTCAAAGACCCGTCTGTCTGGCAGCACCAGTGGGGCATTCACATTCTGCAGAATCAAATAAGCCCTGAAATAAAGCAGGGACTTCTGAACACGTATAGCAACGTACACATGGACACACACGTTGTCACATACGTTATGACTGTGTTATAGGCTTGTTGTTGGGCAGGGGACTATGAAAGAATAGGATGGAGGATGAAGCGAACCCACAAGGTAATACACATTCACAGGTTATTGCAATTGGTGGTTCTGATTGGATCACAATAGGACCCGTTGCATCACCACCAGGCATGACTGTTATTGACTGTCATCAGAAGTACTTGTACGACTATGTATAGAAAACCAATCATGGTGCTGATGCCACCAAACTGTGATTTGAGTGTGGGTCTGGTACTGAGAGCATCAGGCCTACTGGGGGGCACGGGGTTCAAACATCTGGAAGGCCACTGCTTTAGTAGAGCATACCGCCTCCTATGGTTAATCAGTAGAGGAGTATGATTATTATAATATAATATAATAATAATATAATAACATGATTATTATCATGATTATTTCCTCCAATCTCCACATTATACTTATACATGATACAAAAGTACATTGGTAGGTTGCAATAGGCGCGCTCTTTCATCAACAGCTTGATAAGGTCATCTTAGACAGCGCATCATGATGCCTTCTTTGAGAGCCACAACAGATCAGATGATGATGAATAATGAATGCGCTGAAACATTGTTATTAATTAATATTAATCATTTAAAGACAAACTAAGTTTGTCCTCATTCAATGAAGTCAATGCATTGATTTAATTTATCTAAAATAACAAACAAACATATGAGATTTAAATCTTTATTTAGATTGTCTTGATTTAAAAAACATGTTTACCAATAAATGATTCGATTCCTCACTGTGCACTCATAGCACGATATAAATCCCATACATATTAATTTAACATGAATGACATTGAATGACACCTTTGATGTTTATATTTAGATACCTTCTTCGATCTTATTATGTGTTATTCTGTTTACCCACCAATAGACAGGTTAGACAGTTTGTGTTGTGGAACTGTTGGCTGTGCAGTGCAGGTTACTGTTTACTAGATCACCCAATGTGGCAGTAAGGTAACAGTAACAGACACTGACTGGTTTCTTGATCTTGATTAGCATCACATAAATAGCTTAGTTAGCAAATGTAATACAATCTAACAAGCTCTTAAGCTAGTTATCGTGCTTTCCTTACTAGTGAGACGAAAATAATATTGACTAGTAAAAATATACAAAACTGAAGGTTTAAACTTTTATAACAAAACCCAGGTCGCGATCAAAATATATTTGAAAAGGGGATATTTGCTTATTTGGCCATTGTAATAAAATGCCATAGAAGACAGAGGACTCATTATTTATGCACATTTCCTGCTATAAAGCCAAAGTAACAAACAAATCTGCTTGTCATTCATAGGTAAACAATTGAATTGTTAAGTGGACACAGTTCAGCCAGTTTGTCCCCAGGACAAGCTTGTCGACAGAGAAAAGTCCTTTATCTCATAAGTGCTGTTTTTGAACCGTGAAACAAGCATTCTCCTTCAGATCACCTGCAGGTATGTGGATTTAAAGTCTGTACCGAGGGCATTCTTAGCGTTGCACTTGTAAATGCCAGAGTTTGTTAGCATGGGGTTTTGTATAACCAAACTCCCGTCCTCCATCATGTGGATACCTCCTTGAACGGTGAACCTGCTGTGGGGCACCAGCGTGGTGCGTCCGGGCAGCGTCCACGAGATCTCCGGCTTGGGTACGCCTGAAGCCATGCACCCTAACGTCACTGGGGACCCCCGGTGGGTCCTGGTGACCGAGGCCGGTGCGTTGGTGATGCGCGGGGGGTAAACCATCACCGTGACCGGGTAAGACAACGTGTGCGAGCCAAATGTGTTGGAGGCTTTGCAGGTGTAGGTTCCCTTATCAAACGTGGCCACCGCTTTGAGCTGGAGCGTCCCGTTGGCGAAGAGAGAGACCCGCCCGGCGTGTTGGGGTTTGTCCAACAGACGACCGTTGGGTAGCGTCCACGAGATGGACGCCTGCTGCCAGTCGTCCACAGAACAGGGCAGATACAGGCTGTGGCCATAGGTGATCTTCATACCACCTGGAGGAATTGAAATGCATACTTTGTCAACATCGCTTTCATGCACTGGTAACACTTTGCTTGTCAATTTGACAAAAAAAGATCTAATCTTAATTAAAAATATGTTCACCTATATGGACCTGGCCATGTAGAGATGAATTACAAACATATGGGAGCTATAGAGGAAACTAATCATGGTACCAAATATTTACCTGTAGCTCCTCTGATCACCGGCTTTCTTCCAGCCTCCAGGGTGTAGCGCTTCTCAGCTTGACCCGCCATATTTTTCGCCACACATCTGTATACTCCCTTATCGCTTGCAACCGGATGAGAAATCCTGAGAGTCCCATTTCCAAGGTGATGGAGGAAGCGGTGGAGGACCCTACCTGGGGGTAGCATGGTCCTGTTTGGTAGGATCCACGCAAACTCTGGGTGGGGCTTACCACGGGCCGGGCACTCCAGGACTATCTCCCCGCTGTCCTGTTTGATTGGTAGGATTTCGATGTTCGGTGCAGCAAAGCTGGGTTTTTCAGCTATCGACGCCACCTCAAGCTCAACCCAAAACGTGGCTTCTCCTCGTGCGTTTTTCGCCATGCAGGCATACCTCCCCTCGTCGGTTTTCCTCACGCCTCTCAACTCCAAGCTGCCGTTGCGGTGCACTTGGAAACGACCACCCAGGTAAGGTGCAGGGAGCTGCTGGCCGTAGGGTGTGATCCACCACACCCTGGGTTCAGGGTTAGCCTCGACCTTACAGTCCAGCTGAGTGGTCTGGTAGGACACAGCCAGGACCCTGGACGTGCTCCTGCCTTTGGCTCCGTTGATGGAAGGCTCCTGGGACTCCACCTCCAGTTGGAAGTTTTTCACGTCCTCTCCGGCCGGGTTTCGTGCAATACACGTATATTTCCCTTGATCAGCCAGTGTCACCCTCTTCACCACTAGTATTCCGTTCTCCATGACTTGGTACCTCTCTGTGGATACAGATATGATATGATGGCCAGGTGAAATCCACAGAATCTTCGGCCTCGGCTCCCCAGTTGCCTGACAGATAAACTTGACCGACTCTCCCAGTCTGGCCGTGGCCAACAGATGGGAATCCGACCTAATCTTTGGAGCATCCGGCGCGACTTTGACGCTGACTTTCCTCTCGTCTTTGCCCAGTTTGTTCTTGGCGTAGCAGGTGTAATCGCCCTCGTCTCTTTTACCCATCTGCTGCAGGAGCAGCGTCCCGTTGTCGAAGATGACAAAGCGCCGGTTGCGAACGCCGCTGTCGTCCGACTGGAGGGCGTTATTGATGACAGTCCCATCCGGGAGGCTCCAGGAAACCTCTGGATTGGGGAGACCGGTGACCACACAGTCCACCTAGGAGCAGGAGGAGGAGGACGAAGGAGGAAGACCAAGAAGAACAAGATGAAGAAGAACAACAAGAACAGAAAGGGAGAGGAACAGACCATGGATTAGCACTAAAACACGACGAATGAGTGGACTTTTGCTGTTATTTTGGAAGTCGGAGAGCGAGCACCTGGAAGTTTTGTCCGTAAGTAACATGGGGCTGGGTAGGTCTCAGATGTTCAATCTTGGGAGGGGTCATCAACACATTGACCTGATATTACACACACACACACACACACACACACACACACACACACATACATTTACCAAACAACATTTTTTGTTTGAACTTGCACGCTAATTATTTAATCATCAACCAATATTAAACAGATAAAACCATTTGAGTTAATGAAGGGTCGTTAAAGCCATGTTGGAATCATCAAGGTATACAGTGATCTCTTGCTAAACACTAATGACTAACCTGAAAAAGTTCCATGTCTTCCCCATTGGGACGCTGAAAGAGACACAGATAGTTTCCGCCATCTAATTCTGTAAGGTGTAGGATCCTTAGAGTCCCATTACGGAACACAGTGATGGGTCTCTCTGGACTGGAGTGAAAGAGGAAGAGCGCAGTGTGAAACAATCACAACAGTCTGTTCAATGAACACCCTTTTGAGCTGTATAACATCAAAAAACAAGGCAACATTTGAACACGATGATGAATGTTTCATGGACCTGTACTGATGTTCCATGATGGTTTTGGAGGGTAACTGCCAAATGGTTCCCCTCGTTGATCCAGTGGACTCGGGGCAGTGGAGGAAGACCGTGGAACCGTACATGGCCGAGATCAGATGCTGCTGGGACGGCCTCGGGATGGTATGGTGGTCGTAGGGGGGCGGGATGAGAGCCGCAGTAGGAGGCGGAGCCTGAGGGAAGGCCGGCGCTTCTGTTTTGACCACAAGCTGGATTGTTCTTTTGGCGATCCCCACTGCATTTT
This sequence comes from Urophycis floridana, assembly GCA_027123135.1. Taxonomy (NCBI): domain Eukaryota; kingdom Metazoa; phylum Chordata; class Actinopteri; order Gadiformes; family Phycidae; genus Urophycis; species Urophycis floridana. The sequence goes on along the minus strand of JAOPUI010000002.1, from coordinate 2,945,349 downwards.
TTGCTGAACACTCATATCTGTAATTCAATTGAAATGTTTTCATTAAAATTGTGTAAATGCGTTTAATGCGTTTGCATGTTTAATTATAAGTACCACTGGGATTTTACTGAATGAATTGAATGAAATGAAAATATAGCTGGATTGCATTTACGCACGGCTTAAGTATATTTCTTAAGTATAGAAAAGGTGGTTTATATTTAGCACAAACATTAGTCCCATACCTCCCACCATCAGCCAGTGCAACATTCCTCATAAACAGCGTCCCGTTGGGAAAGACAAACAGCCTGTGCCCCAAGAACTGTGACGGCTTAATGTGGACCCCTGTTGGGATGGTCCACTTCAACACAGGATCTGGCTCTCCTTTCGCCGAGCACTGGACGTACACACTCATCCCTGTGTGGACCATGACATTTCAGAATCAGCAGTGTTACTTTATTTTACTCTGCTCAAGATTGAAGTAACGTTGTCACTTTATAACTTGACAATTCCAGAGCAGACCTGGCTGGATGGGGATGGTTTCCGACGGGCCTTCGTTGATGCTTGGGGGGAGGGCGGCCACATGGAGGTTATAGGTCACCGTGTCAGCGCCTGCCACGTTGCTGGCAATACACTTATAGTCCCCTTTGCTTGAGAAATTGGCTGATTGGATGAGGAGGGTCCCGTTGGGTAGCATGGACACCTGGGGCTGAGTCTGGGCGGACCCGACATCACGGACATACGTCCTGTTGGGAAGGATCCAGGAGATCTTGGCAGGAGGTTTGCCGGAGGACAGGCAGTGCAAGCGAACGTCCCTTCCCAGGTAGACTGCCACCTCTCTGGACTTGGGAGTTTGGATCTTGGGAGCCTCAGTTTGGACAGCCAAGGTGATCACAATGCGGTCCGACCCAAAGCTGTTGCGTGCCGTGCAGAGGTACTGACCTCGGTCCTGGAGCTGCACGTTCTTGATGACAAAGGTGCCATTCTTGAGGACCTCAAAACGCAGTCCATGCTTCGAGCCGGCCGGGATGCTGGCACCTAGACCAAGGTAACCGGCAGGCAGATAAGTAAGCAGGGCAGGGAGACATGTCCATGTACATTTTATCACAGCATTTTTCATACTACTCTTGTTCTACTTTTAGATTAATGTCTTCATCTCTATCGAGCGTGAAAGATTGCACCTGAGATAACGTTTAGATTTTTATCATAGACTCTTCATCTTGTGCCCCCTCTTCCTTACCAGTGGAGACTTTTGTCCATGCGATGCTGGGTGCTGGGTTTCCTGACACCTCACATGGCAAGTGCACATCACTCTCCGCAACCACGGACACACCAGCTGTGGTTGCCGTGGTGATACGGGGTTTGTGCGCCGCAGCGCCGCCCACGACGTCCATAGGCCCGGGGAGCGGTGGCACCACAGTGGGATGTCGTGAACTGCTCCGTCCTGTTAGGAGATAGGTCCACTTTGTGACACGGACACTCTTGCTGCTGCTACGGCTAAAGGCGCTTGCACACCGACCGAACAAGGCCAGCAAACCACACACATTGCGTGCATTGCCCATTGATGGTGGTCTACTGTTGTCAGATTAAGGTTTTTGTTAGCAAGAAAGGTTCATTATGTAAAATCGGTAATGGCCAACTTGTGACAAACTTGAACGTTGTGTGTTGGTATTTGTTGGGGCAGCATGCAAGCACCTTTTAAACTACTTGATGGTTAACACACAAACCTCCACTGGGCCATCGACTTCCATACGAGAGCACTGGGGTGGTGTTAGGGCGAGGCAGGTAGGTAGGGGAGAGGTCAAAGGTTGAGGACAGAGGGGGAATGGCAGGCTGGATGGGTTTCGGTGTGTTGGGCACTTTCAGAGGAGGAGTCAGCACAGGAGGTCTTGGTGTGAAGGGTTTAAACAGCGGTAGAATGGGCAGATGGTGGGTGATTATGGGAGGCTTGGGGGTGATCAAGGGCGTCACCCGTCTTCCCAGCAGGGCAATGCGATCAAGCTGAGCCTACATCACAAAAATGAGATTTCAATGAAATGAATAACATTTAGTTATATAACTAAGGGGACGACATTGGGTAAAGTAATTTTTTTTTTCTCATCAACATACTATGCAGAGTTTGTGCCATTAGGTCCCTGATGTATCTCTATTGGTCAGATATCTTATTGAACATTTCACAATGTGAGCATGCCTGCCACAGGCATGCTCACAAACATTAGAGGGAGCACTTTGGTCTTTGTGATAAGACATCTTGTAAAGTACTTGTAGGGTGAGTCACAGTGGGTTTAATCCAGAACCTCCATACTGGCCGACGTGTGTGAAAGTGCTATATTGCTATTGTTTTCATATGTGGCAAGAGTATGCTCACACTAAATGACCTTCAGTAGAATCGGTACAACAAAGTCAGGAGAGTTGGTTATGGTGGTTTGAGCACCCGGACCGGTACAGTCCTTTAAATGACGCTTTACAATGCCTCTCATCCAAAAAAAACTGAAACCACAACGACTAGAAAACAACCGAACAAAACAACACAGTGTTACATACTTGTTTGTATCTGTTCCTGAGTTTTGAGAACATGAGATAATCTCTGGTTTGGGCGTCGCTCCCTGGATTCGGGTGAGACCAACCGCCACCACCGCCACCACCACCACCACCATAATGATGATGATGATGATGCTGGGGATTGAACACTGTGGGCTTCGCTGTCTCTGCTGTGATCTCTGGACGATTGGTGACCACAGCCCAGGGTCGGTGTGTGGGGAAAGGGAACAGCCCGGGGCCTAGAAATGGAAAACAATCCTAAATGTGCCACTCTGACAGAACATACTTTGATTCATTGGATAATCATGGCTGCACAGTGGAACAACATCACTTGTAACTTAAAATGACTGAAACACATTTTAGAAGCTGCAGCTTTATAATGAAGTGCACAGAGGGCCTCTTCTTAGCAATTTAGCGACTAAGTACCTTCTACTCAGTTAATAATATGATTGTTGTATGTATAGTAACACATATAGACAATATAGAGACAGGGTCTTAAACTGTTCCTATTTTGGTCTTGTGCTTGAATTTAGTCAACTTGAGAGCAGGAATCTGACAGACACAAGATGGCAGAGCCAAAATGATTCACATTAGAGCGAGGCTTTACCTTTTCGGGGTCGGGCAGGAGGTCTCTGCTCTGGCCCGTAGGGGTGGAGGACATGCTGGTGTTGCTGCTGCTGATGATGATGAGGGTTATGATGATGGAAGGAAGGCCAGTTTGGGGGCAGGGGGTAACGGGGAGGCAGAGCCTTCTCAGTCTCTTCTTGACCTCCTGCTTTAGCGTCTGTTCTGCCACCTTCCTCTCGCAAGTTCTCTTTGGTTGGTTTTCCATTTGGTTTGTAGTTCTCATGTGAGGTGGGAGATTGTCCCCCTCCTTGGGTTTGTTTCCGAAGCCAGGGGTGGAGAGGGTCTGACACGGGAAACTCTGGGCTGGGTTTGATTTGTGAATACTCAGAATCACCCCCCACTGATTCACGCCTGGTATCCTCTCTTGTCATTTCCCGGCCTGCGTGTGACAGTGTTGGATCATTTTCCTGTGGGGGACTGTGAGGTGTGTGGTGGGATATTGGTCTCCTCTGGTTTGTCTGAGGGACGGAGCCCTGAGAGTTGTGGCCATGCATAACCCTATTAGGATTTACCTTCTCTCTATTATTGTTTTCCTCTTCCATCCTTGTTGTTTTACTCGCTTTCTTATCTTCTGCCGGCTTGATCCTCCTATTTGAGTCTTTATTGGTATTTTCCACTGTCACTTCAGTCGGATGGGGCACATTGTCTGCTTTTGGTTCTGAAATGGTTTTGGGATTTTGTAAATGATACCTACTTGAAGAGGTTAATACTTTGGAATTGCCTTCGACTTTTGGTGTTGTTGTCTTCGTAACACTGGGACTCTTCCTTATATCTATATCTATTTCCTTTTCCTCTGAGTCATCGCTGTCTTTGTAATCATAAACTGCTGAATCAAAAGCATCTTCATCCTCTGTTTGGTCATAATTCGCTGTGGTTCGAGCCATCGTTGTCATTTCTGTCGTTGTCGTTGATGGAGTTGTTGTTGTTGATGTAGTTGTAGTTGATGTGGTTGTTGGTACGGTTGTTGTGGTTGGGGGGGCCGACGTGGTGGTTGCTTGGGTAACTGTTGTTTGGGGATTGCTGACCGAGTGGTGGGAGGGGTTTAGATGAGGACGAGGTCTTCTCATTGATGGATTTCTGGGCCTGTATGGTGGCCTCCTCCTATTGGGCCATCTTGGGGAATACTGGGACGGTCTCGTTCTGTCCCCTACAACCTGACTTCCTGACTGCTTGTTCGGCTGAGATGTTGCCACTATGGTAGGAGCGTTTGTTCTGCTCTCCGTTGTGTCTGGGATTCTCTCATTGACTTTGATGGATGGTGTTTTGCTTCTGGTGGGCTGGACAACAGGCCTCCTCGCAAGCGGTCTTTGAACCGCCTGCTTCCTTTTGGGATGAACAAGGCCCTCATTTCTAGTCTGTTTTCTGTCACTGGGGTAGGACTCTGTCGCAGTCTGTGCCGTTGTAATGTCTGGAATGATTAAATTAGTGGCATCAGTTGTAGTGAGAGACGTGGTTGTAGACACAACAGCAGCAGTAGTAGTAGTAGTCGGAGTGGTAGTGGTGGTGGTTGAAGGAGCAGTGGTATAGGTCCACCTGGGGGTACTTGTTTTAGCTTGTTCAGTAGTTAGCCATTTACTGCTAGCTTCTGTGTGCCTAGATGGAAGAGCAGTGGATGCTTTAGCATTGACTTTAGCCAAAATCTCTGCCCAGTGATTTGGATCTAATTCCTTCACAGACTTGTAAGGCTTTCTGTTTGAATCTTTTATTCTTTTTCTTTTCAGCACCGCTCCAGGGAACCGACGTTGTGTTCCAACTCTTTTAGGAGACTGTGTCGCAAGGGGGCGCTTGATTTCCTGGTCATCTACCCCTGAGCCTTCTCCTTCCTCCTCACCATGCACTAAGATCGCTGGGGCCCGCTCTTTCTGTACAGTGGACTTCTCTTCGGTGACTTCGACCAGGTGTGAAAGCATGTCTACTCCATAGATGTTGGAAGCCATGCAGCTGTACTCCCCAGCATCATCTTGGGTCATTTTCTGGACCACCAGTGTCCCGTTTGCCAACACTTCTGCCTTTCTGGTCTGTTGTGTTGGAAGGAGAATCTGGTTCTTGGGCAGATACCAGATTGTCTGGCTGGGCTCCACTGTGGTCACATTACAAGGCAGAGAAAATGTTCGTCCCTTCTTGACGCTCATTTTTTCTCCATTGAAAGCAGTAGGATTAAGCGAGCGTTGTTTAACAGTGAGCCTCATGGGGACCAAGTCAATTCCAGCTTGGGTTTTGACCAGGCAGTGATAAAGGCCTGCATCTGACAGGGAGGCATTTACAATGATGAGCTGCTGACTCTCAGAAAGTTCCGTTTTTCCATCGATGCCCTCGATGATTGACAGGTCGGGATGCATCCACTCGACTTTCACATCTGACCCCGAAGTGACGACGTCACATTCCAACAGGGCCTTGGCACCCTCGAGGACAGTCTGCACCTGCCCGGCAGTCCCTCTGCGAATCAGGGCCCAGGAGGCCGCCAGGTCGCCGTGTCCGTCTCCTTGTCTGGCGCGAGTGTTAATGTTCTCGGAGATCAGGGTGGAAAAGTCCATCACCAGGTTCTTGTTGGTGGTCTGGGGTCGGTTGAGCTGCAACGTGACCCTGGGCTGGAGCAGCCACCCGGGCTCGGCCGTCAGGTAGCCCTTCAGGTCGGTGAAGTACGGGGAGTTCTCGTTGACGGCCTGAGCGTACTGGTAGGTCCTGCCGGTGGCGTTGACCCTCAGCGCCCCCCTCTCCAGGATGGCGGGGCTCTCGTAGTAGTACGCCACCAGCCGCCAGAGGTTCTGCAGCGCCTCCCGGTCGATCTCGCACCGCAGGGCGGTCGCCAGCGACACGTTGACGGACGCCGCCTCCCCGGGCGCGCCGGGACCCTCCGCCCAGGCCATGGCGGCGCCGTCGGCGGGCCGCTGCACGCTGCACCGCACGTGCGCGCTGTTGCTGTGGCTGTCGGAGAGCACGAAGGTCAGGTGGCCCAAGGGCGTCTCCAGGTCACGGGTGTACGGCAGGTCCGGCTCCTCCGCCTCCGACTCCGCCCACACGGGACTGTCCCACCGCTTGAGCGGCGAGGCGAGGAGGGGCCGCTGGCAGGACAGCGCGCCGGGGGTCAGCTCGAGGAGCAGGCTGCCGTTGAGGGGCCGGGGGGAGGAGCACTGGGCGCACGTCTCCGCGGCGCCGCGCTCCTTCTTGCACTTGACCACACCCATATATGTGGGCAGTCGACTGCGTTGGCAGAGATCTGGAGGTTGCTCCCGGAGATGATCTCACCTGGAGGGTGTTGATGCAGGACCGGATGTCGTTGTCCGTCTTCTCACACAGGGCCATCAGGGTGCCTGTGTCCGCCTTCATCCCCTGCACCCGGGTGATCTGTCCACAGCACACGGTCATCAGAACCACAGAGATGTACCCACAGCACACAGCCATCAGAACCAGAGATGTACCCACAACACATAGCCATCAGAACCACAGAGATGTACCCACAGTACACAGCCATCAGAACCACAGAGATGTACCCACAGTACACAGCCATCAGAACCACAGAGATAAACCCACAACACATAGCCATCAGAACCATAGAGATGTACCCACAGCACACAGCCATCAGAACCACAGAGATGTACCCACAGCACACAGCCATCAGAACCACAGAGATGTACCCACAGCACACAGCCATCAGAACCAGAGATGTACCCACACCACACAGCCATCAGAACACCAGAGATGTACCCACAGTAGACAGCCATCAGAACACCAGAGATGTACCCACAGCCATCAGAACCACAGAGATGTAACCAACAGCACACAGCCATCAGAACCAGAGAGTTGTACCCACAGTACACAGCTATCAGAACCACAGAGATGTACCCAAGGCCATCAGAACCAGAGATGTACCCACAGCACACAGCTATCAGAACCACAGAGATGTACTCACAGCACACAACCATTAGAACCAGAGATGTACTCACAGCACACAGCTATCAGAACCACAGAGATGTACCCAAGGCCATCAGAACCACAGATGTACCCACAACACACTATCAGAAAACACGGATGTAGCCACAACATACTTATCAGAAGAACAGCGCATGTACACAACACACACACCAACAACACAAACACACAGACGTGTACACACAAAAAGCAGCCATCAGAACGCACACTGCAGACTGCCATCAGAACAACACAAATGTAACCAAGGCACACGTACCCATAACACACCCATGTACCCGACACAACACACATGAACCCAAGATTGTGTGTGTGTGTGTGCGTGCGTGCATGCGCGCGTGCGTGCGTGCGTGCGTGTACCTCGGCTAGCCTTTGTGCCAGGCGGGAGGGCTGTGTCTGGGGGAAAGCCAACAGGAAGGCTTGCTGCCTCAGAGGCCTGAGAGCTGGAACATAACTAACAGGACAGACAACCGAGGTCAAGAGGAGCGCGTTGCACCACAGCCTCGCCCTTTTAAATCCCTCCCCCCCCTCCAGTCGAGCCGTCTTACAGGTCGTTGCAGATGCAGATGATGGGTCGCAGCAGGGGCCTCTCCCTCCCCTTCTTCTTCTTGGCGGTCTCCCCGGCCTCCTCGCCGCCAACATGGCCGCTGTCCTTTCGGTTCAGCGTGGCCAACAGGATGTTGATGGCGGCCTGTTGGGCAAGACAGAGCAGAGACCGGGGCGGGTTCAGTACACCGGCCCTGGTCCACCGACCGACGGCGTCTTTTTGGTGCGTAGATTTTTTT
>JAOPUI010000002.1:2797909-2808837 GCA_027123135.1 Urophycis floridana | reverse complement strand
TGTGTGTGTGTGTGTGTGTGTGTGTGTGTGTGTGTGTGTGTGTGTGTGTGTGTGTGTGTGTGTGTGCGTGCGTGGGTAAATAGATACTTTTTTAAGCACCCAAAACTAAGCAGGGTGCAACTGCATGCGTTTTATAAAATAAAATAAAAATGCATCTCCCTAAGCCACCAATAGCACATAAGGACGTGCGTTGAACTTGTACCCAGCTTGGATGTTGGGAGTTAATACTGATCAGCTGAGCAGGTCATTTGCACATGACCTTTAGAGCTGAACCAACAATGCCTACATACAGTATGTTAACATGCATTCCCACCGTTCCCTTTGTAAAACTGCGTCAGCATTGAGTGGTGTCTGTAACCATCCATTGGTGGGACGTGGCACTGATGATAAGTACCTTTGTTTTTAAAAGGCGCTTATTATATTTCGCCTCCAACAGACCTTTCAATTTACTTCCTGCAGCAGCGCACGTCACAGTATTAATCATCATAACAGCACCTGCTGATTGCAGTACTTAAACAAAAGCACTTGCTGTTCAGAAGCATTTGTTTCCAGTGGTATCACATTGTGGGTAGAATAAGGATGTGTGTGTGTGTGTGTGTGTGTGTGTGTGTGTGTGCGGTTGTGTGTCTGAGAGTGTGTGTGTGTGTGTGTGTGTGTGTGGTTGTGTGTCTGAGACTGTGTGTGTGTGTGTGTGTGTGTGTGTGTGCGTGTGTATGGTTGTGTGTCTGAGTGTGAGTGTGTGTGTTCCTGTGTGTGGTACCGGGGCGTGTCCAGGGTCCGGTGCAGTGGAGGTGGGCCCGGATGGCAGCAGGGGGACAGCAGCCCGTCTCCCAGAGCGGCGCTGTACTCCAGCAGCGGGGAGCGGAAGGCCCCGGGCTCCGCGGGAGGAGGGTTCTCTCTGGCGGGCCGGCCAGGGTCCGGTTCCGTCGCCGGCGCCGTCCCCTCCCTTCGCCGGATCAAGCCCGTGTACTTCAAGCGGTCCAGCTGGGTTTGCAGACAGAACAGCGGATGAACACTGCTTTAAATACAGGAGAGCCAGGCCCTCTTCTGTCACTGCCTCGTAAGGCAGCGACAGGTTCAGGTTTTTGGTGTAATTCTGGGGCAGGGCTCCCCTGTGAACGCCCCTTGAAACGGTAGTGTGTAGATCTGACAACCCTGGCCTGTACTGGCCTGTACAGTGTAAGGTGCCAGGAGGTTTCTACATTTTGCGATAAAGCAAAATTCATTTCAATTGCACCAATGTCGATCTCTGATGGCCCTAGTCTGCGAAAACATCAGTTCATCAACCAATCCTCAACCAATCCCAATCAGATATCTTTGTCCCAGCCACCATGGTCCCTCTACTACATGTAGTACAACATGGAGGAACAGCCTGTGTTGGTTGTTCAGCACACAGTCCGGTGTGTGAACACAGGCTTCTCCTCATAGCATGACGGTGTGCAGTTTCATGGCAACGGGTTCGCTTTGTGCTCGATAACCCCTTTATCCTGCGGAGAGATGGCCTACTTGCTAGCTATCAAGCAGGGAAACAACCTCGATAAAAGGAATCTCCCGGAAACATGGAGGCATTAAAGGATGCAAACCCACTGATAACACGTCATAATCCCCCTCATCCGCCACCCGTCACCCGACACGCTATTTTACACTGGGATTAAAAATGGAAACTATAATTGAATCCTCTAAATACTTTGGATATTTTGGTAACGGATGGAGCATGAGCTCGTCTTTACTGGCGACGTGCGACGCGTCAGAGACAGAGGGTCAGGCTTCTGGGACACACGGCAGTGTGTGTGAACTCTTGTGACTTTGGTGTCCCTGTCCCAGAGAGGGGGTGTCTTCTCAGGCACACGGAGCACAACGCCACGGTGTGTGGGGAACATCTCACGTACAACATCGCTGCTACACAACGACAGGACCTTGCACTGTGTCGATTGTTTGTGGTCTGTTGTTTATTGTCATGCACCAACCACTGAGTCAAATTCCTTGTATGTGCACAACCCTAGTTGGCAGTAAACATCTTTCTGACTTCAGAAAAGGGATGCTGAAATGGTAGTAGTCATACAACTGTTGGCCCTGACACCCCAAACACCTCAAACTGCAAGGCTTCAAGGGGAAATGTTGTTATACGCTGGTAGAATAGACGGCAGTCTGTTCTACGGGCTACATGGCCGAGGTGTCTGTCGTATTAATGACGCACTGGTGGTGTAGTCCTGCCAACCTCCAGTCTCAGGTTTCCTGGGCTAAGTACCAGTCAGTGGAGTCCAAGTCTGAGTCGTATGTTCAAACAAACCACATTCTGAAAACAAATCTGACATGAATCCAGAGTCCTCATCAAGATAATAATGAATCTTGTCTAAATCCAATGTAACCATATCCTGGATCCGAGTACTACAATACATGCAGTGGTGTATATACATACCACATAATGGTGTCCCATGCAAAAGGTAGCATTTTCCTCTAAGAAAATCCATGCTTTCAAATTCCTAATGGTCACTGGACTCCACCGGTATGGAAACGTGACTGTTAAGGGGACACGGTAGAGCTGGTGACTGGCACGCTCATGTTGTCCCACTTGTGTGTACTGTAGGATTCTCCAGCAAACTCATGCTCATATCCGTCCCCTGAATACTGAGCACATAGTGTTCCAGACGGTGGGTGGACAGTGTCCTTGCACACAGGGACAAACCATTGCACCATGCCACACTGTCTCTGCCCCATTGTGCACAGTTCAGTTTCAATGCGCGGGTGTGTGTTAACCTGCAGGCGACCAGGTAACCATATCAGCCAATAACAGCTCATGCATTAGCATGTGTTTAACCAACAGAGGCTCAGCCGTACCCCGCGTTCTCCCCTGAGGGGAATGTCTTGTTGTTGTTGTTGCCAATGCCGCATACATTCAAATTTGACAGTCGCATAAAAATACCAAACATGTTGGCAAGTAAACTAAGGCGAAATGCAGAAACGCAAGGTGCCTTGTTGACTAATCTCCCATCATCAGAGAGTCATGTATCGCACAAATCCTCACTCAATGATTCCCCACTGATGTTCCCAACTGCCTCGACAATCTGTTATTATCCCCAATCTGCAGCGTGGGAACAGAGCACACTGTAGAGCACTGTGAGGGGGAGATCCACTCTGAAAGCAGCTAGTCCTGCTCCCTCCGCTCACATGCTGGATCCTCAGCCCCTTTGTTTAGTGTGTTCCCTCCGCGCCGGACCGTCCTCGGACTGACCTGCTTCTCTGTGTCGGCTGCCCCTGCTGCAGCCGCTCTCAGCTCCTGCTCCTTCTCCCTGCAACCGGCACACAGGGGAGGAGGTTCTGCTGTAGGTCAACCCATGTGGTCATGTATTCAAGAGTTTATCTTTGTCTTTGGTGTTTTAAGAGCAAAATAAAGTACATTTTGTACAAAATGTTATTTGAATTTGAGGTGTTAATTCAATTTGACGGTGTCAAATTGTCTAGTTCAAGTATTTGTATTTACTTCATAGGAGAGAATCACAAAAGACTAGCTTTTAAAACATACCTAAATATGACCATCTCAGGGATAAGCCTTACATATCTCATCTAGGAGATAATACCCAAACACACCCATCTGCAACCGCTACGCAACATAAAATCAACTGAAAACCATCCAACATAACAGTCCATCAATGCCAGTTACACCAGGAGAGCATAGAAAGATGTGGTGCAGGAGCCAGCGGCTCTCATCAGAGATGCGGGGCAGCGTCTACACATCCACCCCGCACGGCGCTCAAGGTTATGTGTTCATGCACAGTGACAGTGACACGGCAGGCCCCACTCCCCACCTCCGCCTCCTCCTCTGCTGCTCCGCTATCTGCTCCTCCAGCTCCTGTCTGTAGCGCTCCTGCCTCTTCCTGAGCGCCGCCTCCGCATCCACCGCACCTGAAGAGGAGCAGGAGGAGGAGGAGGAGGAGGAGAGAGAGAGACAGGTGAGGAGATAGTGCCAACAATGCAAGTCAGCAAGCAAGTAAGTCAAGGGGAGCTCAACATGGAATATGGAATATCTGTTGCTAGTAGAAATAAAAGCCACTTCTTTTTACCTCGCACATTTAAGGCCAAAGGATAAGGATCCTATAGGATCCACGCAGGCCTATGACCGTGAGGGTTATTTAAATGTACCATGGTCTTGCTCATTTGTTCATTTCCACAGATCTGTCTGCCAATTGGGTGGCTGCCAATGGGTGAATTACAGACCATTCGGTTCTTGTTTAGCTTGCTAGCAATTTATTCAGTTTGAGTACTAGATGAAAAATAATTGGGATATGACTGGTTCGGTCCCCAAAGTAAAACCATAATCCTACACTTAAATCTTGAAATGCACTTCATGTCATGATTACACATCTGGGAAAAAAATAAATAATGGTGCTTTAAATCATTCAAGAGCAGTCAACAGCAGTCAGCACAGCAGCTCAGGGTGGAAGAATAAATATGTCTTCTTACCAATTAATAGTCCAGTTGCAAACTCTGCCTGGTCTGGGTTGGTCAGCAGCCTGGCTCTCCGGTCTGCTCTGGCGCCCCCTGCTGGATTATCCTTTTTCTCTCTGAATGGACCCAAACAAATGAGCACACAGCCTCAGCCTCCTCAAATAACAGCCAGAGTCATATTTACAGGTTTGTCAGTAAACACACAACACTGACCCAAATATTGATTGATCCATCCATTGATCTATTATACCATTATACCACAGGTGGAGAATCACGTGATCTATTCAACTAGGGATGTGGGCGATTTTACCAGAGGTGGCCAGCATCATGAGGAGATGATTTAGGCAGCTACATAATCGTTGTGTAAATCATGGCACATCTGATGTGGCATGTATTTGCTTATATACCAAATGCATGCATATATTAACTAGGAGGGCAGAAGGGACATCTACCTAAATCTGATGAAAGATGCATATATAGTGAGTCTAAGATGGGAGAGTTAACCCAGATCAGAACACAGAGCTGCTGCACACAAAAAGAAAGCCCTCCGTTCTTCCCTTCATCTAAAATGTTACAGGTTTGTTGAACCAACAACTGCACCGGTAACTGCCCTCAAGTTTGCTTTTTTAATTCAAAATGAACGTGACATTTGGGAACGGATGTGCAACATACTGCATGAAATTCATTCCAAATAGGAGAGCGACGTCACTCTGGATTCATCTACTGCTACTCTCATTCCTGTCCGCCTCCAACGCTGGCGGGTCCATTGGCATGGTGGGACCCTGTGCACGCGGGCGGCCCTGGGGGCACCAGTGACGACAGACAGGCTGTATCACGCACCGCCGGTCCAATGCGTCACGAGAATGATCACTCTGAACAGGCAGCCAAGACACGCGCAAATTAGCCAAATTGTCAACGTCAAGCTTCACCGCCCGTACAGATGGCGTCTCGTCTCTCTCGAGCGTGAAAGTGCCCGGCGCTGCGTAATGCACACAAGTCGCCCAGAACCCTTCACAGCCGACAGGTGCTTACTCCTCGTAGGGAACCTACCCGTTAGCCCTGCAACAGGTGCTTACTCGTAGGGAACCTACCCGTTAGCCCTGCGACAGGTGCTTCCTCGTAGGGAGCCTACCCGTTAGCCCTGCGACAGGTGCTTCCTCGTAGGGAGCCTACCCGTTAGCCCTGCAACAGGTGCTTACTCAAAGGGAACCTACCCGTTCGCCCGGTACGACCTGCTGCTCCCCAGGCCAGCCTGGACCCCCATGTGTCTCTGCTGCCGCCTGCCCTCCACAGGCTCCAGCCTCTCCTCTCCTCCTCCTCCTCCTCCTCCACCACCATCACCACCACCACCACCATCATCAGTATCCTCATTTCCAGACTCTCGGTCCAACGGGTCCTCATCGCTGGCCTCTCGGTGGGAGGTGCGGCGCCGGAGCGGTCGGTTGGCCCTCTGCGTGGCCCTCCTGACCTGGGCCGGGGGGCCGGCGGCCGCCCCTCCACGCCGGCCGTGGGCGGGGGGGCCCGGGCTCTGGGGGAGGGGGGGGAGGCGTGGCCCCAGGTGCTCCTGGTGTGGAAAGAGGGTTTGGCGGTTTCAGTGTCGGTGATCATATATCAAGTTACACACACGCACGCACGCACACACAGACACAGACACGCGCACACACACACACACACGCACGCACACACAGGCACGCACGCACACACACACACACACACAGGTGTCCCGTGCAAAAGGTAGTATTGGAGGGTATTTGACTTGAGGTGGTTATTTCCAGCTATACCGATCAGAAAAACACATGAAGACAACCCAAGATGAAAGAAAATACATTTACCTTGGCTGACCTGCCTTCAGAGACACTGGGCTGTCCGGTGTCCAGACGTTTTTTCTGCCATGAAGAAAACAAGCTTATGGTTAAGAGCATTGCAGTACCCTACCAGTGAGTGATTGTGATTAATACCACAGACACCTCGGCCATGTAGTCCGTCAAATATAGAGTAATATTCTACCAGTGTATCATAAAATTTCATACACACTAATGCAAAAATTAAGGGGGGCAACAGCGACAACAAGTGCCTTTGATTAGTCGGTCATTACTGCAAATATCAGTGTCAGGAGGAGACATTAAAGTGGTATGTATATACCACTGCATGTACTGTAGTACTCCTGTCCAGGGTATGTTTACATTGATTTGGACAAAATTCATTATTATCTTGACGACGACTCTGGATTCATGTGAGATTTGTTTTCAAACGTGGTTTGTTTGAACATAGGACTCAGACTTGGACTCCACCGTCTGGCTCTTAGCCCAGGAAACCTGAGACTGGAGGCGGGACTTCACCCCCAGTGTGTCATTGATAGGACGGACACCTCGGCCATGTAGCGCCTGAAGTCCCTGCGCAGCTCCTGCTGCAGCATCTGTTTCTTCTTGGCGTAGTCCACACCAAGAGGGAGTCCCACGCAGAAGCTCTCCTCTGAGGAAAAACACCCACAAACACGTGACCTTTCATATAGATGGAGTCAAGGAGCCCGGCAGAACAGGCACATTTTTGACACGAGTCAATTACAACAAAAAGAGAGCTAGAGAAGCCAAGAGGGTGGCTGCTTTTGAAACATTTTCATTTGTTTTTTACATTTTAAGGGAATTTAGCCGACGCTTTTGTCCAAAGCGACTCACAATCAGTGCGTTTGTCATACATTTGTGGGGTTCGACATGTGGACAGTTGGGGGTGGGGGATTGAACCGCCAACCCTCTGGTTAGTGGACGACATGCTCTACCCACTGAGCCACTGCCGCCCCAAGACACCCTCATGAAACTGTACCTTTTCCTGGAACTGTGGTTCTACATGAGGGTGGGATGTTTTCCTTCATGGCAGAATCCTGGGCTCTGCAGACATTGCTCTGTAAACCCAACACAGACAGAAGGCTCAGAGGAATGCCCTCTTTCAGGTGTCATACAAACACACCAACAGAGAACCCCATGCACTCAGGGCTGGGACGATGGTCCAATGGTAAAATGCATCTAGCACTTTTATCATCAAGAATCGTGTTAAGTGGCACTTGAATATAACTGACTGACAAATGACTATTGATAAATATAGGTGTACTGAAAAAGAATGATGACTGGCACATTACAAGGTAGTATATACAAGTCTGAAACACATATCCTACCCTCATTTCCATGTAAGGAAGGTCTTGTTCCAAACTGGCCTTGTCCTCTGCCACTCTAGCCTTGTGTTCCCTGATGAAGTTATCCAACTCATCGTCCATCTCCACAGTCACACAGATTCACTGGGAACAATCAGTATACAGTTATGTTCATACGACACCACTCAACTCGCTAAGCCGTTTAAAGCACTGTTGGGTCTGGCTATGATTACATGATGCTTTACGTATTATGGTTTTCGTTTCCCATCAGTATGGATCGTCAATATTTTTAAGTCAGCGTCGATGGAGGTGAGGTGATATTAACAGTGTACTCTTTCCGACATTTCACATTAGCACTTGCAAGTAGCAGATTGGCATACACCTATGTTGGCCATGGCTATATTACACTCAGATTACACTACAGTGATATCAACGCAAAATATATCATTTGCATCCTTGTCAATCTATCTAGATCATAACATCTTTGTTGACACGTCACATACAATCACAACACAGACCAACGGGACAAATGGAGGTAAATAAACGCAACACTGTGTCTTTAATAATCGGTTGTCATGGAATCAACTGATAGCGTTCGGTTAGCACTCATTAGCATGCTACTTCAGACGCTTGAGAATTACACGTTATCTTAAAAAGCTATTTGGAAGAAAGTGTATCAAATGTTGTTCAAGTGTGTCATACGTAAGTTACACTGAACAGAAAGCCTTTTCAGATGTTGTAAAAATAACAATGACAAGAGAAGCTACAAAGTAGTATGCACGGAGAAAGTAGATTCTGGCTGTACGTCATCAACAATGTACATTGTCTATTCCATGGCTGCATACAAAACAAAGCATTGCCGTACCATTGATTTTGAGCCTTGAAATCCAAGGACGTAAGTGTGTGTGTTGGCTAACGTTAGCTCCCAACTGTTGCTGTACGCGACTGTTGGCTTGAGCTCAGCTGTTCTCTAGCCTGCTAGGCTAGCGACGTGAACTGCGCGCGGCGGCGCGAACCAAACAAACGTCTTGACGGCCGTCGCGCACTGTTCAAAGACGCCCCGCCCCCTGCGGAGGCTCCACCCAGGCCAGCAGATTATATTTTCCACCCTCCACAGCGCATTGAACTGACTATTATTACCTTATGCATCCATTCTGATACAGATAACCGAGCAGTTCATTACTAGAGTGTCGCAGGAGGTAATTTCCTCCAAAAACCAGTAGGAATCATACACGGCCAATAGAAATGACCAGAATTCACATTTACTTAATTCAATACTTAATGTACTCAATAAAACTGATGTGTTCAGCTACACCAGTTGTTGCTACACATTGTGTTGCAATTAGGTACAGATCGAGATACCCTCGATATTCTAGTTGATATAGTTCTATGGTTGGTATGATATAATACACACAAAAAGTCATTCTTTTATTTTTATGTTCTACGATGTAAATTGTATTGTATATGTCATTGCACTACTATCATTGATCCTCTTGTAAATTTGTACATTTGTTCTTGTACATTTTTTACTCGGTGAATTGATGTAAATTGCTGCAACACAAGACTTTCCCCATGGGGGGATCAATAACGTTCTATCTCATCTCATAACAGAAATCACACCCCATGTTGATTTTTCATTTTGCAATTTATTGCTTATATAAAGGCTCTAAACAATTTTTGGTAAAAATAAAATCTATCAATAATAATCACAAATAAAATCACAATGAACTTTTACATGACATATTGCACAATGATAAGCCTTTTGTCTTTAACAATGATAACAGAACATAAGTGTTTCTGCTCTGGTCATGTGTGAGCAATGTCTGGAGGTCTGTGTAAAGACAGCAGACTGCCTTCATGGGGAAATTAACCTGAACGTCTGCTCTGTCTTTTGGCTACATTTCAACACATTACAAGGTCTACAAATGGTCTTGGCCAGATGACAGTCCACGCCACACAGGTTGCCCTGACTACCGCCTGTGGTCAGATGACAGTCCACGCCACACAGGTTGCCGTGACTACCACCTGTGGTCAGATGACAGTCCACGCCACACAGGTTGCCCTGACTACCGCCTGTGGCCAGATGACAGTCCACGCCACACAGGTTGCCCTGACTACCGCCTGCGGTCAGATGACAGTCCACGCCACACAGGTTGCCGTGGCTACCGCCTGTGGTCAGATGACAGTCCACGCCACACAGGTTGCCGTGACTACCACCTGTGGTCAGAGGACAGTCCACGCCACACAGGTTGCCCTGACTACCTGTGGTCCAGCCTGTGTGAGAGTGAGGGCGACATAAAGTTATAACGCTAATTTTATAAATCCTTACACACAGTCGGATACTAATTCAAGCAGCATTGGTTTGATCGACTGATCCAATAAAAAATGTTCAGCCTTTTAAGGATTACACGCACAGGCTCACACACACACTTCTAGAAGCCAAAACACCAGGGTCAGGTTTTCAGGACTGACATGCGTGACCGTTTGCATTAAAGTCAGAGACTCTGTAGCACCAAGTGGCACTGAACAGCACAAAGTGCACAGTGGCAATCACACAAACTGTGTGATTGCCACTGTCAGGTTTCTAGTCAGCAGCAATAGGCTTAAAATGGAGTTCAGTAAACAGTCATTTAGTGCTACGAGACTATTTACACGTGTAAGGAGATTTATCATCAGCTAACATGTAATTCTGGCACTTGAAACCCCAACTGGACCACCAGACATGCAATTGACAAAGCATGCGAGTGCAGTTAGAGCCCAGGATGCTCTCAATATGTACAGTCTGGTACTGCCTAATGCTCAGATGTGATAAAAGCATCAATAATAACATTACATTAACAGGTTCAAGCCCCCCTGGGGAATTCTTGGTCAGATAATATTGATCAAACATGTGTGACCACAATGCAGACGGTGAAATAATGTGTGACACATCAGCCATTCATTATGGATTATAGGAATTATTCCCTGGCAATATGTTTAAAATTAGTGGGTCAGCTC
The DNA here is from genome assembly GCA_027123135.1 of Urophycis floridana. Classification (NCBI taxonomy): domain Eukaryota; kingdom Metazoa; phylum Chordata; class Actinopteri; order Gadiformes; family Phycidae; genus Urophycis; species Urophycis floridana. The sequence goes on along the minus strand of JAOPUI010000002.1, from coordinate 2,798,249 downwards.
TGAGGAGTACTGGCACAATGAACAGCTTGTCCAATAAAATATGTAGAAGAAGAGGCCCTGACTTAGAAAACAACAGAATATAACGATCACTGAGATGCTGTTAAAGAAACGGATGAATTGCCTTTTCTACACCGGGGACCAGATCAACACTGTGTGATTAAAAACATGAATGGCTGCCTATAGAGGTCTAGCTTCATTTCATAGCTTGTTTTCAATAGCCTGCTGCAGGCCTTGAGGCTAACCATTATGGTCCCATATGGTTAGACCTCCCACCGCCCCCCCCCCCCCCCGCGAAGAGCGAGTTTTGTTGTGGGGGAGTGTGGGATAGTGAATGGATACG
>JAOPUI010000002.1:2523036-2537203 GCA_027123135.1 Urophycis floridana | reverse complement strand
TAACATGAGGTGTTAATGGCAAATATATTTTACTATATATATTTTTTTTTTACTATATTACTATATTTTTTTTATATTTTAGACATTACTCTGGTCTGAAAGGTCTTATTGTAGTTGCCATTTTTTAAAGGTAACAATAACTGAGTCATAATAATTGCTGGTAATTGCTATGAAAATGCTGTGAAACAGAAATCTGCAGATTTATTTTCTCATGCTGTCTAGTTAATGCAAATTGGTAACATCAACCACAATTTATAATTTCATATTGACAAATATATTGACAATAATTATACTTTGAGTTTAAATGCACGAATGCACACCAACACAATATTGCATGGAAAGTTAAGGAGAGATGCCGTTTTTGCAGTGTTTTTTAAGGTAGGCACTTTAAGCCAATCAGATGTGCATGACCTTGAGCCAATAATATTCTATCTGCATCCATCCTGTGATTAAAGATCATCATATATCCTTTTCAACTACAACACTCAATTCACCTGTCCGACAAACCAGATAACCTTGAGTGGTGCAGACTTCCATTGTTGCACAGAATGCATTACAATACAAGTCACAAACTCGCCCTGAAACATCTCTGATAACCAGGAGGCAGATGTAGTAAACCAACACCTCTATTATGCGAGCTGCAGCCAATTTACGCTAATGGTTTCTGCTAACTTAAAGGGGATCCTCGGTCACTTGGTCTTAATCTCTTTTAGACAACAATAGGAAATGCACACCACCAAACATCGCCCACATGCCACCCGCAAGACAGATGATACTTCAGAGCCGAGCGCAAAAACATTTGATGGCTGCATTTGAGTTGTTGGCAGAAACAAATAGGCCGATTCCTGTAAAACGTTGGCTCACGCTTTAACTCCTGCTGCAGCGTGGAAGCGTGTAACTCATTCGACCTGCAAGTGGACTGTGACGCCAACGTGAGCGAACAATGCAACATCATTCACGCTGCAGGAACACTTTTTCGCCAGCCATTATATTCGGTTGGACCAAATCGGAGGGAAATGGACTCAGGGACGGGAGGGGAACACGTTGAAGTGATAGTTGTGATGTGACACTGAAGTGATGCAAATTAAAAAAAAAAAAAAAAAACTATATATAGATATATTGAGGGATAAAACAGGGTCAAATGTGAGGTAGTTAAACGTCACATCACACACAGATATTCACATGCTACATGTCTGTGTGTGATGCACAGGAACAGAGGGAGCCACCACAGCTGGTCTCAGTTAGAACTAAGTCGGTGATCATGTATTACCCCCCCGTCTCCGTCTCCTTCCCATCGCCCTCCATCCATCTCGCCTCGCACAGTTACACTGAGTTACACCGAGGGCCAGCTTCCATTTGTTTCCCCTGTTTTGTCTCCGTTTAATGGTGCCATCCATTAGCTTCCTGCATCCTCCCTCTCTTTCTCTATTGCACGAGCATGCTAGCTCTCTCCCACCCGGTGACATTGGGCCTCCAGTAGTGCACACCGCTGCAATGGCTCATGGGAGATTATAGGGCATATCGAGAAAGCCAGCCCAGTGCTTCTGTTTTCCTTCACCGTTATCATAGCATACACACACACACAAAGACACACACACACACACACACACGTGCAAACACACACACAAAGACAAACATACACAAGGACACATAACCACAGAACTGCATGTAACTAACACCCTAGAGAAATTTTTCCTTTGTATTTTATCGGTTTGTAAACACACATGAACACAAAAATGTGCAAATGGATGAACTCACAGATATACAAATACCGCTCTACAAGGTACTGCTGAATAGCAGTATGAAAGACAATATTTATCATGCCTGTTGCTCTCTCGGTTCTTATGCGCTTAATAACCTGTTTTCTTATTTTACACAGCCATTGCCAGCAAAAGAGGAAAACTTAGACCAAACACCGTTGTTGCCCCTTTGAAGAGCTTCTAGCCACGTGGTCATTTAGTGACAGAGGGCTGCTCTATTGCCCAATTCAGGCCATTACCAGCCACAGCAAAAGAGAAATAGTTGGATCGGAGTGGTCCATTCATGGACCAGTAAAGGAAATGTATTGTCAGACAGGAACCTTGAAAAAATATTGTTTGCTTTTGTGGTGACGATCGTGTTATGTATTAATATTATTTTGGGGGGAAAGTGGGTGGTTAATTGAGATGTTACCAAAAAATTGCTGCCAAATAAAGTTGGACTAACTGTCATTCAAATAAGACTGTGCTGTCATTATGATATGGATCGGTCATTGTAATGAGTGACATAACCCTAATCTCTTCGGAATTTGATACGTGTCATGAACTGGGTGTGCATTTCAATCTTGTGGTTTTCAAAAGACAAGTTGGCATGAATCATTTACTAGTGACGCTCTGCGAGAAGAATAATTACCCTTAGATGTTCTTTTCTTGAGATTCTTCTCCCTCTGGGCTTTCGGGGACTTCTCCTTGACCATCCGTGGGAGTGATGCTGGGGCGCCATCGTAGGACAATGCTGATTGCACTCTCACCAGCGTAAATGATCATCTGTGCAGCTTTTTTTTAATTTTTTATTTAATTTATTATGGTGGATCACATGAATGGAATCATGTCATTTTCACAAACAGCGATACACACATACAAATGTTTCTATCAAGAATGTATTATTTTGATTTGATGGTTCACCCTAATCTATTATTACATTATATTCCCTAATAAACAACCCTGTAGTCGATGCCATTGACATGAAGCTATGGGCACTTTAAATCGTTCATTCTTTCATGTGGAATAATGCATTGTGCGGTGACCACGATGAGTGCAAAATGTTAACACAATGGCAATAATGTCATAAAGTCAAATGTTAATGAGACCATAAGGTTAACCTAATCCAACAGGGTAGTATAACTCCTGCCACTGGGGGACACAATTATTTTCCTAACTTTGGCCTAGAAATACTAGTTTGAACAAAACAAAGTGTCTGACGGAAAAGTGCTTTGTACACACTTTCTAAACTTTGTGCTCAGCCCTTGTAAATATATGGCAGTTACTCCGAGTGTCGTGGCAGTTTCCTTCACTCTTGTCTCCCAGTATACGACGTCTCATCCATCCAATCGTCCTCTCTCCCCCCCCTCCCTGGTCCTCTATCTGCCTCTATATACACTGTAGGGCTGATCTCGCTTTCTCTCACTCCCTGTTCCTCCATCGGCCTCCATGCTATGTCTTTCATTCACTCCCTGCATGTGGAGAAGGACACACTTTCCTGTGTTAGCGACAGAGAAGAGAGAGGAGATGAGGAGGGAATAGCCACCAGATGGAGAAGAAAATCCCAAGGTGGACGATTCTAATTGGAATGAATTCTGACTAAAGAGATGACTCTAATGACATTTGGAAAGTGGATTAATGACATAAAAAGGCCCTGGGGAGAGAGGCACTCTAAAAAGAAAGGAAGGGGAAACGATAAAGAGGAGATCTCCGGAGAGGAAGAAGAATTTTTATGTGTGCCAAGAACGGTGAGATTTGGAGAGCGAGGAGTGAGGGGCGACGGGGGATCAGCTCTATGTGTTCTCGGTCCGGTTCCTCTTCACATGCTGGGTTTACATCTCCAGTTAGTTTACATCTCCATAGCTTACATCTCCAGTTAGTTTGCATCTCCATAGTTTACATCTCCGGTTAGTTGACATCTCTGGTTAATTTAAATCTCTGGTTAGTTTAAATCTCCGGTTAGTTTACATCTTCGGTTAGTTAGTTTACATATCCGGTTAGTTTATATATCCGGTTAGTTTATATATCCGGTTAGTTTACTTATCCGGTTAGTTTACATCTCCGGTTAGTTTACATATCCAGTTAGTTTACATATCCAGTTAGTTTACATCTCCAGTTAGTTTACACGTCCAGTAAGTTTACATCTCCAGTTAATCAGAAATGTCACAACTTTATTCTGTCCATCTTTCCATAATATGCAAAGGCCAGTATCATGTCACACATTCATGTGCCCTTCATTATTCTCTCCCTTGACCTGGATCTAATTTCCGTTTTTCTACAAAAATAGCAACAATCTGATGTCTCACTAGGTGGGCCATCGGTAATTCATAGGTTTCGCTTCATGGAGGACATTACAATGAGCCTTCTCATTTCCACTGTTCACGCATCCTACTCCTAGCCACTTCAACATTTCATCTCATGTTGGAATTGGGTTCAAGCCAAACTTGGACAAATTACGAGGTGTTGGGTAGAACCCATTTTCAACAGTTATTAGAAACATCCAGCCACACACCTTCCACCTAAATCACACAGCCTGATTACCTTTCTAATGCCCAGTCCACTAATGTGATGAGGTACAGTGAATTACTCCCCATCTAAGCCAACACTTTTTAATAACAACAGAGATTACAAAAAACTAGATTCCCCATCCATCTGTCTGGAAAACACAATATGACCATTCTTGTGGAGCATATTCCAAACTCAGCAGAAATGTTCTCTAAAAGCTGAATTCCTGCTCCGATGGTCAGCGATGGAAAATCCTAGGGTACACAATTGTATCTATCTCAGAATAAATCTCTAATAATCATACATACAATGGTTTGCCCATTGTAAGACATGGAGGGGCGAAGTTGTGAATATTTTCCGAAGCTACCCTCAATTTGCTACAACCCCTTTCCTTTTTACGATGCTGCAATTCATTTAATTCTCCATTGACCTTAAAGTAGAAGTCTGCAGAGCAATGTGTGAACAGGATTCCTGGCATCTCACAACCTTGTCAATGGCTGATCTTGATTATGGAAATCAAACCAGGGTCCACAATATTAATAATTTTTTGTATTATTTTCTATAGATGATTGCATTATCATCTAAAGATGATAATAACTCCAGAAATTACATTTTAAAGTTCTTCTAAAGGTAAAATACTACCGCAAATGCATATTAGTCTGTAACCACCAAGTTCATTTTCAATTTCCAAGGTTTGTTTTCAGCAGGCACAGATCAAAATACCTCGGGACGGAATTGGATAGGCCTACCAATCAAAGCAACAAAATTTGTCACATGGCAGGGCGGTGGCCATCTTGGTTGTTTATCAAAATGCCTCGATGGCGTTCCCATAGGGTGCTCCTCTGTTCACTCATCCTATCAAACCTGCCCCATATGAGATAAGCGGTTGTGATTGGCCAGACCCAGGCGGGTCTGCTGTTAATCTGTCTGAACGGGAGGGGGGACAGACACATATGCCAGAGCAAATAAAACATGAGCTAGGTGATCCATCTGGTTCCCAGGCTAGGGTTTTACTACATTAATAAAAGAAAAATCCCATATTAAATATTAAAATAGCATTATCAGAAAATCCTACAGGACTACTAAAACAAGATTTAAAACCTGGAGGTGGAACTGAAAGCAATAAAATCTATTGACCATTACCAAAAATCCATAATTATCTGGTGTTGTCCCAGGTATATTATCCAACAGTGGCACCCTATCTGAATTATCAATAGTGCAATTACAATCTCCTCCATTATTAAAAAGAAAACCATTATGATGCATACTGCAAGCAGGGAAAATAAAAGTGCATATTTAAAAAGGGAAGCTTAACATACATAATTTACAATTGTGATTTTGGTGCAATTCCCAAACACAGTCACACCTCAGCCGTTCTCCGTCACACTGCCTACAATCTCTGCAAATCCTCCGTCATGCATTCAAGAGAGGAAGAGACGCGAGGAGACACCGAGTGGAGGGCTTGGGCAGCAACCCCATGGTAACAAGATAGGCAGGGGTGGTTGTGGTTTTGAATTATACTGAGAAAGAGGAGGAAAAGACAATGAGAAAGGTACAAATGTTTTGGATAAATGGGGTGCCCAAATTCCCAAAGGGGACACATGGGCATGCACAGAGCAACAGCTCTGTATCTTGTATTTTAAATTTGAATAAGTCCTTGTTATTGTTGTTGTGTAAGTTGTCTCATTGTCCAGGCCTTATAGTGAGTTCAAGGCAACTCCGGATTCTTATAAAACAAGCTCAGACTTGTTAAAAATGAATTGACATTTTGTCCAACTCGGAATTACAGGAGAGGTGGATTGTCTGACTGTTGTCCGATTGTTCAACGCTAATGGGAATGGAATTATGAATAAAGTGTTTGTTGAGGTTTAACATATCACTTGGTGTGCAATTATCCAATATGTGTATGTATTTTTATATTGCGGCATATTGTTGTTGAAAACAGTTGACACTTCTGACTTCGGAGTTGATTTGAATGCGGTGTTAGATTTAGGTTGCGTCACTTGTTTTTGTTTTTTTGTCCATCCATTACTTTTTTCATTTGTCCTTGTAAGCTCATAACACAAACCTAACAAATACCAACGGTCGACCTAACCAAGCTCTGAATCAAGCCAACTTGGGGGCCCAAGAGGTGACAAAATGGCTAAGCACGATTCGGATCAAATATTCATAAATTGGTTAGATATTTATGAGGCTAAATATACGATATAATACTGCACTTCTTTGGGCGACTCAGGCCTATATGTCTCATTGTGGCTGATGCCGTTGCCTTTGACAGAGCTGAACTATCGAAGCAACACGTTTTTTGAAAATTACTAATCAGTTTTAAGGAACATTTTCAATCTGTTTATTTTGTAGTATGATTATTTTTAAGCATTCCCTTTTATAGCATTTTATCAAAAGAGGACTCTACACCCAATGTAATCACTGCAAGCAAATACCATGTTGTGATGTGTCCAAGATCAAAGTGATCAGTCTAAGAACATTTATAAAATGAATGGTCATTCAATGCCTAATCCTAAAGCCTTTGTTGTATAATGTTCTTGTTCATATTTAATGCAAATATATTTCATATTTTCAATTGGCCATAGTACAATTTCTGTTTGCTGTCATTTTGTAGTTTTGAGGATATAAACGATGCAAATCAAATACAACAAAAATTTACAATTTTTAAACATGTTGTAACCATGACAACAGTAACAATACATGACTTCATCCGTGCTATGAGACTGTTGCTTTGCATATATTCTTTACCACCTGCACCTACCACCTTTACATTTTATCACCTACCTACCACCTTTTGTGAAATCTGTAATGTACTATACTGAATAGCTAGTAAATATGAATAGATATAAAAGTTGTGAAGTGTAAAAAAGCAGAATATGATTTACAGTCCCTCAAAAAAATCCCCTCCATCTCTCCTCCATCACTACCTAAGTTTGACCGGAGCGGAGAAGTTGTGTGTGAAAGCAACACTTGTTGTGAGTAGTGAATAATGCTGTATGCTTAAATGTGATAGACAGGCAAGATGGATTCACTAAACCGGACAGGGAAGAGATGCCCTGATACCATACAGAGGGAGGTGCAGTCAACTTGAAACATATTCGTACAGAACAATTCACTCACTAATAGCTGACGGATGGCTTTGGTATTTCTAACAAATTACACTAAAATTCTGATTAATTAATCGTACCGACAGCTTTTTTGAACAAGTACATTTTCTTTTTTGCCTTTCTGAAAATTAATGTAGGACATTTTGATCAAACCGTTTCACAAAGGTGACCTCATCATATCACAACCATGCAACATTCATATTTATAAATGTTGCACTTCATTCTATACTTACATATCCTTTTTTATCTCAAATATATATCTCAAATTATTACGAGTGATCTTTAATGTTATATTCAAAAACATGACGGACAGAACTAATTGTTGAATTATTTAGCTGATAAAGTGACACATCCAGGATTTCAAAGAGACATATTTAATTAACAAAATATGATATAGGAGACCATTTCCAGGCCTTTATCACAATGAGGTAATAGTAGGAGTGAAAACAGGTGTAGCTCATGATGCTTATGGACGCTGGTATTCCTGCAGACCAAAAACAAACTTAAAGAGCTTCAATTCTACACGTCTGTGATAACGGCCTAATTCATTGAGTGAATCAACATGTAATGTTCTCTATGTATTCATGAGCATTACACATGTGTGTGCATGTGGGTGTGCGTCCCTCAGCCGTGTGTCTCGTGTGTGTTTGGTTCTGCCTATCAGGAAAATGTGGAACCTCTTTGCATACGCACGCGTTCCTGGTTAACGGAGCATACATAGCGGGCCTCTCAAGGAGTGACATGTAATCTGCACAGAATCATGCAATATCATGTCTCTGTGGTAATGGCTTGTGTTCCTTCAGTAGGGAGAGCGGGGAGACGACCCCTATTCACATAATAATTGCTCACAGTTAATCATTGGTGCCTGTGCGTCATGAGACACAGAGGATCTTGCTTTAGGGGTAAATTGGAATGTGATTGTACTATGGCGGTCGGCGCCAAAAGTCAGCCATCAAATTAAAGATAAGGGAAAAATAGTATAGGGATTTTTATTACCCAAGAAGCATTAGATTTCGACACTGACATAGAAACCCCTCCACTGGGAGGGTGATTTTAAAAACACTGGAGAATGGGGAAAACCACTCAATTAAAGAATTCCCCCGTGGTCGTGGGGTAAAACCTCTCGCTCTTTGTTCTCAAACACACTGTAATTGATATCTGACACCGCCTCCGAACTGTACTGAACGTCTCGGCACATTGTCTGGGATTTTCCTTTCCCATTAGGGGGAACATTGGAATATGATTTTCTAATGGAGGTTGCGGTGAAGTCAGGCGTAGAGACTGCAGATGGAGGGGAACACGGGGACTCCAAGGCTTCAATGGGCATTAGGCGCAGTACCCACTTGTCCCCGATTAGTTTTCTACAGAGTCCTTCTAATAATCGTCAATTATTTATAGGGTGGAATTACAGTTTCAGTGTCGTTCACAAATCTCACACATGGTGGGACACGCATCAGAACACGAGGTGAGGGAGTGGAGCGATTAGCCAGCTATTTGCCCTACAATTGTCCTGCGATATCTCATGAACAGCTTCCCTTGTGCATGACAAGGGAAGCTGTTCATGAGATATCACTTTTATTGAGGGTCTGGGGAGGAATCAAATCTGGTGAAATTGTGTGTAATCATTAAATTGCTATTAAATAAATTGAAAAGAAGGCTGGCAATTTCTCCTCGAATCATACGTGGAACTTGGCCATTGTTGTAATATTTCTGTGTGTCTGAATCCATGGAAGGGGAACAGGACCTTTTTTAAAGACTGTGTTCGTTAGACATGTAGAGAGTCAGGCTTGTTTAGCAGAGCAAGAAATAGAGAAGAGAAGAAGACTCCAGCAGTGTTGTGAGACCAAGGCTAAACTTTTTCACCTCCCCGTCTCATTACAACGTGGGTTCATTTTTTGAGAATACAGAAAATACACATTTCTTTTCTCATATCGCCTTAGAATGTTTTGTTCCCCTTTTTTTCTTGTTCCTGACCCCCTATGGCTGTGCTAGCTTCTACCCACCAAGAAAGAGTGTTCCTCCAGAACTGGACCTAGCTTACCAAGACTGCCACTGTGTTCATTTGTCTTTGTTTGTGCGTCTTGTTTTCTTTAAATATAGTGGATATGCTAATATGTGGAATACATCTTCACCCCAGGAGACTTGGTATTGTAGAATGGTAGAATCCAAGAGCAGACAAATGGCTCAGAGAGACATGGCCTTCCCCTCTGCTCTCTCTTAGTCTATCTTTTAATCCATTGGACAAAACAAACACCAGGACGTTACTCAACCAATTTACATAATATGGCTTTGTAGGCATATTATGCAACATTGTAAATACAGAGAGAATCTGCACAAGTGGTATAAACACATTTAAGCAGTGATTTAGTCGAGCAGTATGCACATTATGAGACATTGCAATTCCCAGTAGCAACCGATTGATGAGGAAAAAAAGCTTCCCTGAAATGTAAAATGTTCACAACTGATGATCCCTAAATTCGTTAAACATTATTTGTTTATTTGAACAAGAGTTAAATCATTATTTTTCTTCCTGGACTTGAATCAAATGAGATGCTTATTTAACTGTTCTAGCAAACAATACAAGTCAACTCTCAATCAATATTATGCTTTCTTTATGGACAGTAAATTGGAAGAGTTAAAACAAGGTAATAAACAAATGTTACCAACAAATTGAGTGCACAAATTAGCCTCAAACAAGGACACAGATGGTGGAAATATTCCAAAGGCTATTGTGATTCCAAGACTGCTAATTGTTTAATAAAGCTGGCATTGCAGGTCTGAACTATCAGGACACGTCTTATTATGCACTAAATATGACTTATTTGTAGACTTAATTTCACCAAGGCCAGTGCAGGTAGAGCGAAGGTATAAAACCCCAAATACACCAGTAGAATTGGTGTACCGGACAATGAGGTTGTGTACTGACTTGCAGAGCTATAAACACCATTACAGTGAAGACGCAAACAAAATAGTGTCTTCCATTCCAGCACTAAAATACACCGGCTTCCTTTCCCTCACCTACTCTTAGACACTCACACACAAAACGTGCATACACTGACAAAAAACACGCATACACACACGCTATTGGTACTTTGACTTAATTGATGCATCGAGTGAGCGGGGATTGCTGTAGGTTGCGTCATTTGTCTTCCTGTCAGTGTTCTTCCAAGGCCCACCTCCACTGTTAACTGTCAGCCTGCATATTCATGACCATCACGTCACATAACGCCTGGTAACCACCCAGAGCGCTACACGAGCGCTGTAGGTATGAGAGTACGTACGAGTCTGTCTCGGCATGTATATTCATCTGATGGTGTGAAGTCTGGGAGGAGAGATAGAGAGACAGACAAAGAGAGTGAGATGGAGAGAGAGAGAGAGAGAGAGAGAGAAAACACAATTCACCTTTTTTTTTTGTTTCATGATGTTCCATCAGCGCTCAGCCATTTGTTTTCAGCTGTATCCTGATACCAATTTCCCTTTGTCTCTGATGTGAGGTAGGCTTGTTCCTCCCTGCAGGTGAAAACCATGTCCCTCTGAGATCTGTGACATGCCCATTCACCTTCATCTCCTAAACCCCTCTCGTATAATACTGTGTAAAAATAATCCAGAGAACGTCAGCAGTTGTCTCTCACATGACCCCATTAGGGCCTGTCAAAAGAGAAGCAGCAGTATTGGTGCAACAGAAACATACAGTGTGTCATAACACTTGTGGCTCTTTTGGTTTGTTCATGTAGACACAATCTTTCCCACACAAATGTCAGGTGTTTGCTTGGTCTGTCATCTAACATAAATGCTACACATGATCTGACACACATGTATGGCCCTCTTGTCTGCGACAACTTGGCCCTTCTGTGTGAAGTGCAGCGTGTGGAACGCCCTGGTGGAGAATGCACGGTGACTGTGAACAGCACTGCGTGAGGCTCTGACCTCCTGGTCCACCTTTCTTCACTTTCTGCTTCCTCCTGCACTGGACCAACTGGCCCCATATATACGAATGTGTGCGTGTGCATATCTGTGTTTATGTGTTGGTGTGTGTTTGTGTGTGTGTGTGTGTGGGTGTGTGTGTGCATATCTGTGTTTATGTGTTGGTGTGTGTGTGTGTGTGTGTGTGTGTGCATATCTGTGTTTTTGTGTGTGTGTGTGTGTGTGTGTGTCTGTATGTTTTTGGGGATGAGAGTCAATGAGTCAATTTTTATTTGCATCAAAGACCCCATACAATCAAAACAAAATGTTACAGCACCCTAGTTGCCTCGTTATACCACCATGTTGGTGGATACGTAAACGTGTACGTATCCACCAAGGAAGCATTCGAAAAGAGAAGTACAACAACAGATACATCCTCATCATGGGTTTGGCCGAGACTCCCTTCCTCTCTCCTCCGTGAACCAGAATTCTCTCTGATCAAATGTTTACAGCCATAGCACTGACAGTAAATATCAGTAAATTGCAATAGTTTAACCATGCAAAGACTCAATCCATTAAAAGGATTTGCAAAGCGTGTTGAAACCAACATGTCAATAGGCCCTATTTGGTGCTAAACAACATTAATACAAAACATACATTCCCCAATGTTTTATGATGATTACCCCCAAGTCACTGAATGGCCACTGGGGGAATGGTAGGGGTAATTACAATTCCATACTTTCTGGCAGTAATAATGGTCATTTACTCTGGCCAAAAGATAGATGGAGGGTGAAATGGGTGAATGGAGTGGAGGTGCATGTGGCCCCAGGGCCTTTCCCTGAACAGATCTCGGAACTCGGAAAGACTGCAGACAACACTATGCTGATGTCCTGAGTAAAGTCACATTCATTGATTCGGTTTCAACAAATGTGCTCAGTCAAGATGCAGGATTTCTAGCGACTGGCAAATTTCACACAATTGACCGTCCCCATATCAAGGGCCGCCCTGAAGTTTGATTGATTCTGCAAGGCAGGGGGTGGTTTTCAATTCTCTAATTGTTTCCACATGGTTTTACAAAGAAACCTGGGATATTGTCCTCAGTCTCTAGTTGAGCAAAGCGTTTAGGCACTGACTTGCGGGTCACTGAACAAGGTGTAAGGCGTACAAGCCATTTCCAAAAGCTGGCCCCTCTGAGACATGGGAGTGTCTGACTGCCACTCCAAGCCTGTTGTGTGACCCTCTCGTGGGCCTTTAGTGACACCGTATCGTGTTGCTCCTTAGAGAGCCCATCTCAGAGGCCCAGCAGCTAGCCGGCAGGCCGGTGGGGAGTGGCCGGGTGGACACCTCGCAGGCGATGTGAACGGGTCATGTTTTTAAATTGTAAATGAGTGGTTAGCATTGTGCACCTGACGGGGGGGAAGTCAGGCAACCTTCAACAGAAGATTATATCCAAAGAAAGGAACTGGAAATACACTTTTCATTTTCAGCACACTTCTTCGGCAATAAAGCTTATATCTATAAATTGGAAAGGAGTAGCATTGGTGGAGTTTCCCCTTGGTGTTTTTTTTTGTGCGGGCTGTTAGGCTCGAGGTGTAACCCGAAGTGATGGCTCCTCAGCTTCCTGTGTAAAATGAGCAGCAGCACAGACACTTTATGGTGTCTTGCCATTTATTTAATTCCATGTCTGCAAAGAAGCAGGGTTTAGAAGTGAGCAGTGGAAGGTGTAATAGCTAATGAGTGATGTAATTTCTTGTAGAAAAAGACCAGAGCATAAATGTCAAGATCTTAAAGCTGCAGTTTATAATTTTCACTTTTCACTCTGATTATTTATGAAATGTGAAATACTATTCATGAACATCTATCAATATCACCAAATTAGTTTTATGGTCAATTTAACACTTGATCATTAAAAAGTCATTGGCTACTTGTGATGATGAATGATCACATAGTTGGCCTAAGCTTTCTTCCCACATTGAAAAGAAGTAGCAGAAATTGGCTATTATATGTACATAAATATATACAGTTTCTATTTGTAAAAGGTGTACCTGTTGCCTGGCTTCGTTAATATTGCTTCATATACGTCCAGTACACAAAGAGCTGATGGAATTGATTAAGATAAGACAGACCTTCAGACTGAACAAAGATCCCATATTCATCTGCAAAAAATGACTTGGAATGAATGATCCTTTCTGGGAAATTTGAAAAAAGCATTGTATTCTTCAACGCATAAATAGAACCCCCCCCTCCAAGAAAAAAAAAAAAATCCTCATCTCCAACAAACACATTTGAAATTCAGCTAATACAACAATAACACAATTATCTCCAGATGTGGCTATATCTTATTTATATCATAATTTCATATGAAGCCATATCCAGAACAATTTTTTTTTCTATGAATACTATTATTCCTCATGCACGTAGCAAGTCAAATTGGCAATAATAATCAAAAAGTGTGAAAAAAGTGTGTTCATAAAACATAGAACTTAATGAGCCCTTATAAGCAAACAGCACAATGTGCTCGATGTCTCAATTAGTAGTACTATACCAGACTTATGACCAGAAAAATGTTCACTGTCATCTGTCGGCCATTTTGTTGTCTCCATGTTTCACAGTGCAGTCGCCATGGGAACTGCTGTTTCAAATGCCATCTGCATTATTAGCCTCATATACAGTTCTATGGAAGTAAGAACAGATTAGGGCAGTGCAATGGCACTGAAGGTAACATGAGAGGCAAATATATATGAAAAATAAAAGATAAAAAAACAATAGGGACCTCGTCCTGTTACACAGGCTCGGTCCCTAAAAATATCTGGAAGACATACACTTCCAAAATCATTTAAGTTAACAATTAATTTGGGAAATTATACAAGATGACATTAAATATATATACCCCCCCCACCCCCCTCC
>JAOPUI010000002.1:2467438-2480275 GCA_027123135.1 Urophycis floridana | reverse complement strand
CTCTCTCTCTCTGTCTCTCTCTCTCTCTCTCTCTCTCTCTCTCTCTCTCTCTCTCTCTCTCTCTCTCTCTCTCTCACACTCATTAACACAAACACACTCTCTGTCACTCATTAACACACACACACACTCTCTCTCTCTCTCTCTCATTAACACACACACACACACACACACATTCTCTCTCACTCTCACACTCTCTCTCTCCATCTTTATCTCTCTGTCTCGCGCTCACTGTTATCCCTTGCCACCACCCTGGAGTGGAGACAAGTTAAGTGTCTGTTATATTTGTACAACGTAGCACATCCCATCAAATATTAACATTGTGCCGGTAGAGAGCAGCCATCGTTGCTTTGTAGCTGAGACTTAACAGAGCGAATAAGGAGATGTGGAGTTGGGGTGTGAGTGTGTGTGTGTGTGTGGTGGGGGGGTTGTTGTAATGAGCAATCAATGTTTGTTAGACCAGCAGCAAGGGCTGATTAATCGCCAATCAGGAATCCATACAGGGTATGTGTGAGTGTGTGCTTATATCTGTTTGTGTCTGTGTGTGGAAGGGCTGGTGGCCTTGATGATGATTATCCATAGCAGGAATCAAATTGCATCATCATACACACAATTAGTCCCTTATGTTTGTTTTTCTTTTTGTGTAATAAGAAATGATTGCATCCAAGGCAGTGAAAAATATATTTACTTTTGAAGAAAAATAATAAGCATTTCCGTTGAAGGAAATGGGGTGAAGTCTTGGTTGAGCTCTGGTGAATGTGTTTGTCACCTCACTTGGGTGACATGGCCTCACCGAAGAAATGATCTGAATCCAAGGAACACAAAATGTTGTCCTCAGGACCTAAATTGCAAACAAAAGAGCAAGTACCGTAGTCAATGGAAGCATTCTGAAAGGACAAGTTATTTTGGTTCACAATAAAAAAGCATAAAAAGCGATTGACCACATCTAATCGTTTTCTTATGAGACAAGCAGGGTAACAATGTCTGTTTTGTTATGTGTAAAAATTACTTAAGTTTAAGTTAAAGCACAAGTTTAATGTTATAGATAAAAACTACATGCTTTACATTTAGTCTGTATTACAGTTCTAATGTGTCCAAGGAGTATGCATGTCCTGTGTTTTTCTATTCAGGCCATGGTCACTTTAAGATCACATGATTATAATTGGCCTATCGCACGACCCATTGGAAACACACTTACTAGCCTCTAGCAGGTTCAGCGTTTCGTTTGTCGAGTAAATCCAAATCAAAATACGCGACCTTAAATTAGCTTTATTCATGTGAGATATACTCTTTATTCTGATTTGTATGACTTTTTTGTATGTTTCACTTTCATCTTTTCCCATGTGCTCCAATAAACCTGTGGAAGTGAGAAATTAAGCTTAAGAGTCTTGGGCTGTGTTCTGATATCCATACTTCATGAGTACACTCAAACATAGTACACTATCCGTACTCACTATCTACGCAGATATCAGATGTTAGTGTTGTTCCAAATGGTGCACTTACTGGAAATTACTATCAGCTGTGTGGCCGCGCCACCCGGCAAACACACGTGAATCCATTACGCACCACTGACATAATTTTCGAACTGAGCATTGCTCAGCCTGCTTCAACCTCTTCCGCTACATAGCTAAGATGGTTGCCGTTGAGTATGGATAGTGTACATCGATGCATACTATGCGTACTAACCGTTTTGAGGGCAACATCCAGGTCCTTTGAGTACACTTCTTTTTGCCGTGATCGTAATCGCATTAACCTACGTATTCAAACTAAGTATACTAAGTACGGTAAGTATGGATATCGAAACACAGCCTTGTTGTTTTGGGAAAGAGTTTAGCTGGCTGTCAGCAAGCGAGTAATCCAAAGAGGTCCAAAACAACACTTTCATCAATAACTGTGTTTTATAGAGCTACGCCTGCTCTTGTAATCATTGCAAATATATTGTATTTCATTTCCAACTAACTTTGCCACTGATTATATTGTGTTACACAGAAAATTATGAACACCAATGACAAAACCATTGAAAAAACAGCCGGAGCCCCGGACTGGATGAAGGCTTCTGAATGGCAGTAGAGCCAGCTGGGCGTACATTTATTACACATCGTTCAACACATACAGCAGGATATGACATGAGTCTGACTGGCAGGGTGTGTGTTTGTATTGAATTCAGTATGAAAAACAGTTATTACATGTTTTTGTTTGTTGTCATTGGTTTAGATATGCAATAGTTTGGTACTTACACATGAAAACCAATAAAATGGCAACAGCCACTCTCAATGCACCTTTAGTTCCATTCTGTGTTTATAGTTAGTTACAATTAAGTTGCTTTTACACCTCATTTTGAAGTTTCTTCGTACAAGTCATTGTTAGAGTAGGGTTAGAGTTGCACACTTGCTAACATGTCCATTTACACTGGAACATAACATAATCCAAAGTTCCTAAAAACATACACCATCGACATGTGCTTTTGGTAACTGGATTGTTTGATTTTCAGCATGCTGTTAAACATCCTTCTGATAAGATGGCGATGAAACGAGCCTCCTGCCATGAACAAAGACCCCTGCCTGTCCTCAACTCACAGTACGAAACAAGTGGTGTGTCAAGGCAAGTGGGCTGCAGCACAGTAACAGGACGGTGCATAGAATTGAGTTAATTTGCAAATTGAAACACCTTTATAAGTGCACTTCACAGAAGAGTTCACAGTTTAGACAAAATAATGTGTGATATATTTGTTCCCTGTTGTTGTTCAACTACTAATGATGTGTCTTCAGATATACTAGATGACAGCCATGACTCATGACTCATCACAGAGTATTGGAAAGAACAGCTGAGGTGATCAACATGACATGCTTGTTTCATTGTTGGTTGGTTGTTTTCAGCATTGTGATAACACACCAGTTACATGCACAATAACATACACAATCACACAAACACAGAGTTAAACACAAAACCAGGCACACACATACACACAAACACAGACATTTTGATTTTTTTTTTAGGCAGTTTGCAAGACCCAATGTAAATCAGTCCAGTAACAAATTGTATAATCACATTTAAATGATAATCTGCTGTGTGCAGGAGACAAAATAAAAACCAACATGAGAGAGTGAAATTGTTGAAACTTAATGCAAATGGTTAAAACCCTTTGATGTACAGTGATTGAGCTTTGAGATTTGATATTTGCCAGATTTGATATTTGCTGCTTTTAGCATGCTGAAATGTTTTCAAATATGTGTAACACAGCAGTAAAAAAC
The DNA here is from genome assembly GCA_027123135.1 of Urophycis floridana. Lineage (NCBI taxonomy): Eukaryota > Metazoa > Chordata > Actinopteri > Gadiformes > Phycidae > Urophycis > Urophycis floridana. The sequence goes on along the minus strand of JAOPUI010000002.1, from coordinate 2,477,027 downwards.
TGCATTGAACAGTTCTCATACTCTGATCTGATACTTGAATCTGTGAACTGTTGTAACACAGTAAACTGAGTCTTTTTAATCCTATTATTGTACACAGAATGTCAACGCAAGTAGGTAACAGTTCACTGCCCTGGAAGTAAAGAATTATATAGGATCTTTCACGGGATGGTAGATTTCAGAAATAAAGAAAAAAAAGTATTGCAAAGATTTGTTTATGCCCTGGAAGGCACAAGTGGTACCTCAAAATAAATCGCTGTGCTTTATTCAGCATTTTCCAGCAGCAGAGGGAAACACACACACACACACACACACATATATATATATATATATAGCCAGAGATTGTGAGATTGTGAAATGAACGACTATGGGAGTTCTACAAATCAAACAAATAAATCAGGCCCGCTCTTCAAATATACCTTCTAGCCATACCTTTACACCAAAATCTCAGAGTATTGGAGAAGTAGATGCCTGAGTCCTGACAGAAGCTGATATATAGTCTAGCTATATTTTTACAGCATTAAAAAAGGATGGAAAGTAAACAAACAGTCTAAACTTCGACTGTAGATTGTAAAGCCTATTTCAGATGTGCAACATGGTGTCTTTGTACAAGTATCTTAACCCATTGAGGGGAAAAGTAGCAATATTCTATATATACTATACGTATATATATATAAACACTATTAATCGTTAACTGCAATGAATGTTTCACCTTCTTCTGACAAGTGTACTTATTGTAAGTCGCTTTGGATAAAAGCATCTTCTAAATGCTCTAAATGTAATGTAAATGAAAAGTATTGCAACAAAAAAAATCTCTTGAATGGAAAGTAAACCCTCTGTTTTGGCAGGAACCTACGCTGATGAGATGAAAAAAATTGAGCAGTAGTGACATTCATCAAGGCTTTAGAAAGAAACGTTTACAATAGCTGCCAGAGGAGCGCGTGTGAGGGACATTGCCATAACCCACCTCACAATGCTCAAGCTCATAGAAAAGTACCACTCTGTTTTGGACAGAACTAGCAACTGTTAAACAATGTTATACCTTTTTGTTAAAAATGAGTAATGAGTCAAATGAGTAGTAAGCAGAAATGTTACAACAATTTGTGAGATCCAAGTTGAACTGTTTTCAACTGAAAATATGAAATATTTGTAGTTTACTTAACCTTTAAGTGATACAGACTTGGAATGAATGAATGCAATTGGAAGTGCTTGACTGCTGTTGTAACCATTAACTATAACATAGACTTGAATCAAAAGAAGAAAAAAAAAGAACCAAAGTCAATGTTTGGCTGATTGATAATGAGAAATGCACTGTAGACATCCTTTCCTATGTAAGACCACCCCATGGGTAGGAGACATACAGCCTCGTAAGCATGTAGAGCCTGAGGGATTTATCAAGGGGGATTTTGACTTACGTTGCAAAGATGTTAGGAAGCTCTGATAATCAGGAATGATCCAAAGGTGTGTACGGCACGAGCGGGCATGGAATCCTGAGATCCACAAATTACTGCTGGGGATAAAAGTGAGTCGTCTCTTGCCCTCTGCAATGGAATCCTGTGGGATTACTTTGTTTCTTATGTATCCTCTTGTAAGCAAAACGAGGCTGGGGGATTCACGTGTGCTTGTCCTACTCAATATTAAACCAGGAGATCCAATGGGCCTCTATTTGTTTTTATTAACTCAAAGTTCTTGACTATAACCATCTCCAACAAAGACCAAAGAGAGACTGAGAGTCATGCCCCCCGGCCTCATGCTTCAAAGCCAGTGGTTCACTAGCCTGGGGTCCACTAGCCTCTGCTCTGTGTCCTAGGGATAATGTCCCCGTGGATCTTTTGCAAAAGTGATATTGATTCCATTAATATTCTTGGCTCACCTTCACACACTCACTTGCTCTATTTTTATAACAAAAATTGTAACAAAACACACAAACGTAATGTGTGTGCATATATATGTATATGTACATAATTATGGTTCTGCTAAGTATTGTAAAAAGTGCTGTTCTGATGAAGTAGCTTTCGCTGTGATGACAACACTGATAATTAAGAGGGTTTTGTAATTTCCCTGATGCAATCACAAAAGCCATTAATTTCTTGGCATGAATACAATTCTGGACAATTTCTTATGATTCTGACAAAGTCTGAAATTGTATACATTTAATTATAGCTACAAGCTGTTTTTACAACATAGTTACTGCCTGACATATGTCTGTGTGTGTGTTTGTGTGTGTGTGTGTGGATGCAACTTTTACTCATACCATACATTCTCTTTACCAGTCGCACAGTTCATGATGAAATGTATCAGGGAAAACTCACACACACAAACACACACACACACACACACACACACTCTTCACCAGAGTTAGATGAATGAAAGGTCAGCTGGGAGCTGTAATAGCTTTGACTTCCTAACATTTCTCACTCTGACCTTCATGAAGGAAAGGAAACGAGACAATTAGTGCACAGCCACAACCAACACATACACACAAACTAAAACACTGTACAGAACAAAGGTATATACAGTATATGTATAGATACATCAAAAGATGTTGATACGTCTCACGTCTACATGGCATTATATGTATGTCTACGGTAGTAGTGCATGGATGTGTTGTATCTGAGATCTGAGCTCTGACTCCGCCTACATGAGGATTTGGTGAGAATTTGGAGACTGTACTAAATGAGGCTGTTGTATTGTTTGTCCGTTGAATTGAAAATCTTCATCTTTGCTTGAAAAGGGGGTTTGTTCAGCTTGTCTAAACTACTCCTTCAAATTTGCCTAGAGTTTCTGAGACTTGAGATTTGGATGAGACTTGAGATTTGGATCTTCATTGGTCTACTCAAACCCTGGGGTCAGAAACCTGGTGAGGGTCCATGTTTTCTTCATCATGGTCTGGGACGGGTTCCCGATCTACCGGGTTGGTTTATCGTTGCGTTTAATACCCAAGTGGATCAGATCTGTGATCAGCATGAATCACCAGAGAAACACAGGGAAGGGCTGTGCAACTCGCCTGATGTTCATGATGACCAATAGGACCAGACCACAAGATCAGGAAATAAGGTGAAAAAAAACCTGTGGTAAAACCGCGAAATGCGGGGAAATACAAGTTGAGTAGTGCCAGTGAGTTGAGTCACAGCGGAGCTGAAGAAAGAAAATGAATGTATAGGTCAAACCGAGTGGTACCTTTTGTGTTTGGGCCTCCCTTTATGCAGATGAAGGGGCGCAGACGAGATGAAAATATTGTAGGGTTAAGTGTAACAAATGCAACAGTTCAACTCAAATAGAACAGACATCTTATAAAGCAAAACCGTAGGCTATTCAAATTGGGTCCCAAGGTTTTTTTTATTCTGATGTACTCTTGTCTGGCTACCATATGTTGGGTTCAACGTGCGCCATGTTTTAGTAGTAGAACAGCATTTGTGTTAGCAGTTTTAATTTCTAGGGTTGTTGGGTCCATAAAATATGGCGTCTTGGATCCAGGGTCTCGCTCCTCTCAGACGCGCACTGGAAGGTGTCTTTGCAGAAGCTCTGGATGAATGAACCTTTACTAAACCATCACATATACTGGTACTTATACAGTACATGGTAAACATGGACATAAAATAGCTAATTCTATCCAATACCACTTCATCATTGAATAGTATTGTTATTAATGTATCATGATTATCTACCATGATTATCTACCATCACATCGCAAATACATCTATAAATCCCTATTAATGAAATTATATCATGTAAAAGAAAAGTAAAAAGAAAGAAGCACCACTTATACGCAATACCATTGGAAATAAAATGGTGTGCAGTTGAATCTCAAAATATTTCCTTTGGTGTAAATTAGGTCACAGGAAGTCACAGGTATATGATACCTGCATGGATTTATGTAGCTCAGACATCATCTGAAAACATTCATATATGTGGCAGAAAAGATCAGGCATGTAGAATAGGTCTTTGCCATCAGGTCCATAAAATACGGCATCTTGGATCCAGGTCTCGCTCCTCTCAGACGCGCACTGGAAGATGGGTGGAATTTGTCAGACAAAAGCAGGTCGATTTGTGTGTTCTTTAAATACAATCCGATCCAATCGGATCTTCGAACAAATTTCCCAGGTCTGTTGGGATTCGGGTCCATAATTCTGGACCTGTGAAGACCTCTTCAATGGGGCAAACAAAGGGATCTTAAAAGTAAAGCAATTTTAATTAAAGCCGCTTGGGAAATTTTACCTCAAGCATGATGTTGATTTGTCCAGCTTGGATAGTGAGCCTGAACGCTCTGAATTCTCTCGGCACATCTATTCTAGGTGGACAGAGAAAATGACAAAGATTCAGTGCTTAGGCCAAGAAGACTTTAATTCTTTGTTTATTGATCCTGAGGTTTGGGAGGTGACACAACAGCCCACACAGCCTTGAAAGAAGGTTCCAATGTCAAACACGTTTGGACTCTCTACAGATTGCATCATCCAATTCAATGGTGTAGGAAATGTGAAGAAGAAAGCAGTATTCTGAACTCTGAACATAAATAGATTTTGACAAAATACGAATAATGATAAGCCGCACAGTAAGCAGAGTTGTCAAAGTTCTTTGCTTAAATAATTGCTGGATGTACTGTTGGCCCTTTGATATTGGTAGGGTTTTAGTATTCATATATTTTAATTAATATTCTTTTTAATAATTACAATAATAACATGAAATGGAACTATGGGTTCCTTTGAGAAGACTGCATTATCAAAGTGTAAGTAAACACCCTGTTCCAGCTCGAATTTGAACACAATGGAAATGTAATGCAAGTGTTTCTGGCTGAGAGTTCTTGGAAAGAGAGGGGAGGTATTATTCCCATAGTTACATCCCACGGCAACTTACATCAGTGAGTACGAGCAATGTTATATATGTAATCAGAGACATGCTTTAAATTAGGGATCCCGAGACAGAAACAGCTGAATACCTAGGTGTAGGTGGAAAAGATCCAGGCCAAAACTCAGCATCCAAATCAGCTTGACTCTCTGGCAGGTCTTGCTAGGGACTTGCAGCCTGGGGATCCTTGTTTACATTACCATTTACAGAATGTACAGAAAGTTGAATGCTCCATCAGGTTGTTTTCATTTGGAGGAAAAGGAATATAGATTGGTTTCACTTTGTCATTTCAACGCAACAATTATCATCCAATCACAGCAGGTCAGATTAACTGTCAAGTCTGGGCAGTCCCAAATTGCATTTTGCTCATAACGTGATACCAGAGCATAGAGTCAAACTTGGCCCTGTGCTGTGATCCAATTGTCTGTGGACAGATAACTGGCCACTAAATTAAAACCATGGCCCATGCTGTCGACTGCAAATAGTTCCCACAGCAACTTTCAGTCATTGTGCGTTTTGGTGTCTTTGCAGAAGCTCTGGATGGATGAACCTTTACTAAACCATCACATATACTGGTACTTATACAGTACATGGTAAACATGGACATAAAATAGCTAATTCTATCCAATACCACTTCATCATTGAATAGTATTTTTATTAATATATCATGATTTTCTACCATCTAATCGCAAATACATCTATAAATCCCAATTAATGAAATTATATAATGTAAAAAAAAAAAATGAAAAAAGCAACACTAATACGCAATACCTTTGTAAATAAAATGGTGTACCGTTGAATCTCAAAATATTTTCTTTGGGTGTAAATTAGGACGACACAGGTCACAGGTCGCAGGTATCGCAGGTGTCACAGGTATATGAAACCTGCATGAATTTATTTAGCTCAGACATCATCTGCCGTCATCAAACATAATCTGAAAACATACATATAGGTGGCAGAAAAGATCAGGCATATGGAATAGATATTTGCCACATACAGTATGTAATTAAAGTCAAATTAAATGTCCTACAAAGGTTAAATTTAAATGTTGTTTGCACTGGGGTATCATTTTGTATTTTGGGAACCATCTAAAGGACTACAAATGAATAAGAAAAAAATGATAAGATAAGCTGCTAGCTCTTCCGTGTCTGAGAAGACACACTATACTTTACTCATACCCAATGGAAACGATCATCCCTACAGTCTTCAGGTGCTGACTTCCTATCCATTCCAGAAGTTCTCAAGAAATCAGCTAACAACTGAGAGGTCTCTTATCAAATGCCCTATCTACTGGTCTCCCACCTATAAGCTGACTGTTGATGAACTCAAATCCAAACCTATTTTTTTATGCTCTCTTATTTGGCTCTGACAAGTCCCTCGGCCTCTCATTACAGCTAAACCGACCTGTTAGCCCACACTAGCCAACCCCTGTGATGGATAGGTATTCGTTTTAAGGTTTTTCCTGAATGCTTAATGCTTTTCAAGCCTGCCCCATCTAATCATAATGTTGTCTCGTGACTGGACGACTGGCCATCCCACCTGACAGCTACCAGCTTACTCACTACAAGCCCACACCTCTATACCACTGAATGGACTCTTCATCGTCTCTCATTTTCAAACAACTTAATTTACTTAAACTTAAACTCTGATTTGTTTCTTATTTTACCATTGTGTCTACACATTCTGAAGGGATCTCTCTTTTTGTGTTACTCCTCTTTTAAGGTTTCTTTCTTGATATTTAAGGGAATTTGCCCTTTCAAATGGCTTCAGGTCAGGAACCTGTGACGCCTTTTGAGACTGTAAAGGCTATACAAATACAAGGTAATTGACATCATAGCCAACCACAGAAAAACAAAATGCTGTAGGCTACGAAATGTTACAGAGCTCGGCAGCAATATAAATGATAAATCAGCAGTGGCAAGAAAAAAACATTATCCTATCACCATCAGTGCCACGTCAACCATTTTAATGAGCTCACCATAGGAAGCGTCACAAAACGTTTAATTGTTCATTGAAAACAATGTACAAAGAACGATGTTGTCATTTATGAGTGAACGTTAGAAAGTGTGAAGATTAGGCGGAGCCATCAGACACACAGCACCTTTGGAGGAGCACCTTTCATTAGTGATTACAGCCGTGCTTTCCAGCCGAATGAAAGAAACCATTTGATGCAACACTGGCAGAAGGGTAATGGGTGAGGAAATCCTAGTGGGTGAGGAAGGGCCTTCTCAATGAGCCTTCTTAAATAGGACCACGCCTCATCTAATGGACTTTGAGTTTCGGGGCTTCCTGCTGAAGGTGTGTTGTATAAAGGATGGATGGCACTTGATTATTCGAAGGCCGTAAGTAAGGAATTGCCACACAGCAGTCCCTGCATTGGAGTTCTTAAGGAAGAGCTAAATATTTAAAAAGGCACTCGATTTAACTTTTGAGAAAATTATAATCACATGGGTTCCTAAAAATTAATCATAGCTGATACACTGCATGAAATGTGTTGAAATTCTGTGTTTCTTTTTGTCCTTTCACATTATCACTGGCTTTGTATTTATTCATATTTGAACTATTATGTATTTCTTCTATGTAGTTATTTAAGATTTACAAAGGTTGTCAAAATGTTTTCCACCATTTATTCATATTTCTCTTCTTGTGGTGTGCTGGATGGGGCTGGATGCAGAATTAGTGGGCAAACAGACCTGTGGAATCAGGTTTGGACCTTGCCCAGAGTTGCTTTTTCACACATTTAGCACACTGAAGGGATATCGTCCATTGAGGACGCTTTCTAACTTACTGGAAATACAGTTTGGTTTAGGTGAGAGGTGGTGCCCGGGCAGCAGGAGGCTGGCCAGAAAGGTGCTTTATCCTCCTTTGTTTAGAGCGGTGCCCTGGTACACAGACCCTTAATCAATGTTATTAGTGAACAGTGATGTGTCTGTGAAAAGGGTCTGTTTCCAGCGTCATTGATGTGCGTGGATCTTGCAAGAGACAGGTTGCATGTGAGATTCCCCACCACTGGTTGAAAACCAGGCCACATCCTCTTGTACTGGTGATCCCATTGGTTTTTCCAAATGACTTACAACTGTAAAGAACAATTGATTTAATCACACATGACAAAGATGCACTGAGCCCAAGAAAACTGACCAGTTCTTAAATCCCTCAACTGCCTTATTATTTTGATGACTGTTGACTGATTATTGCTCAAAGATCCTTTAAAAAGCTTCCGGGTGAAAATCTGTGAAGGCCTTGATACCTGGGTGACCCTTCTGCTCACAATGCAGACAGTAGGCCTGAAACCTTCCTGTTAAGTGTTCTGCACCATGAAGCGTGCTTTTCCATTCCCGCTCTGGCGTCTCCTTATCTCAACTGCATTGCGCTTCAAACAGAACTATGGATTTGTAAATCGTCAACATGAACACATGCACAGTGTCAGGGGCATGCCTGCGGCCTTCACACTGAACCTGTTCATTCGTTCTCTGAAATTGACATATACGCATGCTGGTGTGTGTGTCAGTATGCATGCTTGTGTGCGTATGAATTATCTATGAAGGGATTTTGCTATCACGAGTAGGGCAAACCACAAAGCAGCATCTGTCTCACGTCGTATCTTAATTAACATCTTAGACACGGAGATAAATCTCTTGAACATAATTTGTCAAAAGAAGCACTTTTAAGCTTGTTAGCATGATGTGGCAAGGATTTGCTCTTGGTTATGCACCGTCTTCCCCTCTCTCTCCCCCTTTTCATCTTCGTTTCCTTGTATCCTTCATGACTCTCAATATTTTTCTTAATCTATTTTTTTGAGCCTCTGTTCATTGCTATTTATTTTTTCTTTCTTCCTACTTATTTTCTGTCCATTTATTTCAGGTCCTTTATATCTATAGTAAGTTGGCAGGTAGGACACTACATGAAATACAGCGGGATGATTAAAAAAACATAACAAAGCTGATTATGCTATTCACAGGCACTTCGGTGTTATTTGTGGTTGTATGTATTTTCTGAAGACATTTCTAATGCCTTTGAATCACTCTCCCCTTTTTAAAAACACACAGTAAAAGGGCATATATTGATGAATTGAATGAATGCTAAGCTTTAAAATGTGTAAAAGTGTAGTGAGTCTGGAGTTTTTCTCTGTGAAAATGTCTGTGCCAAGAAAATGAATACAATTAAATAAGGACAATGAATCCCTGGTAAAACACTGCTATAAAGGACTCGTGGCTAGAGACCAAACTGTATGCACTAGTGTGATTAGTGACATGTATTCAGTTAGGATTAGCCCTTCACAATAAATAAAGTGTACACTAAGTAAGTAAAGAGTGGTGACTTCAAACCAGAGCAGTGACAAAGACGAGGAGTATAAGGAGTGATTCGGTCGAAGGAGCAGCAGAGACCAAGAGGCTAACGGCAACATTATGAAGAGAGAGAGTGACAGAGGGGCAAGTGTGGCCAAGGGTTAAGTGCTCAGGCAGAGATGTGTGCCACTATGCTGGTCTGGTTTACATACGGTAGCCTTGTTACGGTGCTGCTATTTGGAAAACAAATTAAGCGGTGGGTGTTGTTGGCCACACAGAACAACGGCCGTGAGCACAAATTCAATCACAGAATTTCCGCTTGCGGCCTCATCTGAGATGATGAGGCCATGATCAACCCTGGAGGGGAACGTTGCTCTGGAAACTGCATTCGTACGTGTGTGTGTGTGTGGGGGGGGGGGGGGGGAGCCCACATGGCCATAATGCTTTTTTGTTAAATGTGT
>JAOPUI010000002.1:2331257-2342560 GCA_027123135.1 Urophycis floridana | reverse complement strand
AGAGAGAGAGAGAGAGAGAGAGAGAGAGAGAGAGAGAGAGAGAGAGAGAGAGAGAGAGAGAGAGAGAGAGAGGCATGGTGTAGGTGTTAACCCTTTGTTAAGCACAATTAACAGCCTTACAGTCATTTACATCAGCTATCATTTACAGGAGAACATGTGACAATGAATGTGCCATGACATAGCAAACACAAAACACTCAAAGGTAAAGTTAAAAAGAAAATAATTCCAAGAGAAACAGAACATTTGAATTGTAAAATATCAACAGAGCGATGTAAAGCTGAAGATGAGGGGAGGAGACGTCTACATAGATGCTTAAGATTGCTCTGTGGGTTGAAACAAACAACTATCATAAACTCATGTCATTTCATAAACATTGCACAAATTAAAATGTTATGAATGAAAGGCTTGTTTGCTATTATCCACATGTTAGACACAATTCCCTTCCCTTTTCTTGGCAAACCCGCCCTGGTTCAAATACCAGAGAGATCAGCCTACTGGCTCTCCTACACAGCTCTCCTACACAGCAGTCCTACTGGCTGTCCTACACAGCTGTCCTACACAGCTCTCCTACACAGCTGTCCTACTGGCTCTCCTACACAGCAGTCCTACTGGCTGTCCTACACAGCTGTCCTACACAGCTCTCCTAAACAGCTCTCCTACACAGCTCTCCTACACAGCAGTCCTACTGGCTCTCCTACACAGCTCTCCTACACAGCTCTCCTACACAGCAGTCCTACACAGATGGGAGTCAGGGAAGCGCTCACGTTTTCTGAGGTTTTCCCTTGCATCTTTGAAATTTACAACCTGCTCATATATTGGCAATTTTATGTGATTTATGCATGTACAAGTCCTACTCGTAGTCACTTTAATTAAGATAACATCATTCAGAAGATTGAACTACAGTGCAGGCACCTCATTTCATTAAATTGCATTCTGTTGAGTGAGTGACCCCAATGGCTCTTGATCACTTGGAACTATACATTGCTGTAGGCATACCCAAATGAGTAATTCTTCTTCAAATGCATGTCTTGCGCTTGGAAATATATACAGCTATGTTACACCTACTAGTACTACCATAAATATCATCCATTTCCTTTGACTAGAGAATGACAATAATTATGGAACTCCAGCTAACAGTGTGCGAGATCGCACCACTAAACTCATTCATGCAGATATCCGTTGAACATTTTCGGTGAGGCTTGGTGATGCAAAAAAAACCTCAATCTGCAGCAATATAATACACATTATGTATGTGTTGTTTCACTTTACTGGAGATCAATGCAGCCGATGGCTGATTGCTGGGGTGTGATGTGTGATTTTTGAGCTGAGAGGAACCGGGCTTACACTGCCTCATTGGATGACAGATCTGAGTGGCTTACAAAGGGATCAACAGACTGGAAATGTCATGTGAACCGCTTCAAGAGTCAGGTCCGGGAGTCCGTTAGGACCTCCGTTTATAGCATATGCTGAGGGGGTGGGGGGTGGGAGAGCGAGAAACAGAGAGGGAGAGAGGGACGTGAGGGAAAAGTACCTATGTTGTGAATTACTGAATATATGATGTGCATCCTTTCCTCTGACAGTTGAAGTGTATCTCATAGTTTGGAATTTAACTGGTAACAGCCCCCTGCGTAACACATTTATCAAGAATGTCACACTCTCTCTTAACTGACTTAAAGGGCAACCAAATGCCTCTGTATCTGAACTGCACCTTTCATTATGAGGTTCCCACTTATTCGAACACTCACCCACTACCAGCGCACACACACACTACCTACTCTGGAAGTGGCAAGAGAGATTTACAACCCCACGAGAGAAATTGATTTTTGTGGGAGAGGATTTCTCCAGGTCCTCAGTCCGTTGAAACATTAAAGGATTAAACCTTTTCAAATGCGCTGTTTCGGATGATTTAGAGCCGCAAATTGCTCGTTGATGAGACATCAGTACGTTTTTTCACCTACAGATGTTAACTTTGTGCGTGTGTGTGTGTGTGTAGGGGGGCTTTTCAAAGACCTTAGTGTGCGGTGCAGATGGGTAACATAGATTGATCACCATGATCATTGTTGAGAAAACAATGCACTGAGCTAAAGCTAAACTCGAGAGGAGGAAAAAACGTACTTGGGCAAATTGACCATCTGTGTTCTGACCTCAAAATGCTTCCTTGCATCAGAGTGCTTCTCTGAAACAGATGCCTTGGTTCATTCTGTTTGGACCTGCAATTATTCTAGGGATTAAGGGCCGTCAGAGTCTTCAGAGTGTAATCTTCCAGCCTTGGATTGCTTTTGAACGTCATTATTCAGAGCATAATCGAACGATGTAAGAAACTATACCTTGTTTTCCTTCACATCAAAAGCAAAGTTAACATGTGGTTCATGATATCATACCAAAGATTAACGATAAAAATATTGGAAGATTGTTTTAGCAAATCACATCCACCCCAAATTGTTGTCGCTTTTCATATTTTGGTTGATTAGTAATTTATTGCTGGAATAAATATCATCGACATGAAAGCCCATTTAAAGTTAATGTCAAATAAAATTAAATATCCATACTGATTGGTGCTGATGACATTTTCTGAAAGGCTTCCATTTAAGTCTGGCCCAATGTGTTGAAACATTCAAATCACTTGGCGTTGATTGGCCTCGTTAAAAAGACTTCCCGGGTCCGGGGCAAACCCCAGAGGTGACTCTTGATAATTAGTGTGCATTGTAAAGTCATGACCAGGTCTGCTCCTGGTTGACTCACCACCACATGGCACCGCTTTGGAATGCCCTCATTTAGTCTTATTTTTATAATTGTATTTTTTCAAAAGGTGTACGCCGAAGGACAATCTATTAATAGGAGACCTTCCATTGGGATTCTTCTAAATATTTGCTTGTTTGTTTTTGGCTTAGCCCACTGAGCACATTTGATTCATTAGTTTGCCTAATTGTCTGTGTTAATTGGGAAAAGATGTATCACATTTTATGGGTGGTTCAGGACAACCAGTTGCTGAAATATCACAACTGAACATGAAGTGACGTTGAAGAGGCAACATGAAAGCATATTGACTAGACTACTCAACTTTACCTTATGAATTTTCAGAGAACAGGTGACTTATCTAAATTAATCTGAAAACAGCAACAAACAATATTACATTCCTGGATATGTGTAATATAGTGGTCTTTATTCATAAACTCTGCTGTGGAATGTCAACTCAGTAGTAATACATCCTTATGTAGACACAAAACTTAAACAAATTCAACATTTTAAATAAACCTAGACTCATATCATGACATATGATCAAGACAAGATTGATGTTTGCTTTCTTGGACAAAGAACCAAGCACGTTGTCGAAGAACCATGTTCCCTTTTTCAAGTTAAAATCATCGCAGGGAAATGTGCTCCTTTTATATCGTCCCCATTATCTTCCCCTCCCTTTTCCAAATATTTCCTTCTGTTCCACTGACTGGGCTGCGTTAGCAGGGAATCAGTGTTTACACTGGGAGACAAGGTGAGGACGTGAGGAGACAAATCCATGTCAGTGGTACAACCCTTTTAATGATCCTCCCTGTATCTCAGCTGCTGTTCCCCCTCTCTCTCTCCCTCAATCTACCGGTGACTCTCTATCTCTGTCCCTCTGATTGGCATTATCCACCACAGGTTGCTGGCAGGTCCCACAGAGCAGTGACACTGCAGCACAGGGCAACCTGTTTCTGATTCATCTCCTTAGAGGGAGGGGGGAATATTATCCTGCAATGCTTCCATTTCAATTTACATTCATAAACCACACACACACTCACACACACACACACATACACGCACACACACACACACACACACACACGCACGCACACACACACCTTCAAACGCATGCCATAGCTCAGATTCATCACATTGTCTGGATGAATGGAACTGTTAATGTGCAGCTAAAACCTTGCACATGCACTTAATAATATCATTAACCCCCTCATTTCCAGTCTCTCAAGCTCACTGATGTGGACGCTCATGCAGCTCTAATGTCTAAGTTTGTGGGTGCTTGGATCTTATTGATGATGTGATGTTCCACAAGGGTAATTGCTCTTGAATCGCCAAGAGAGCCATAAGTATACATTACCCCCATACCAAAGCCCCCGCCCCCCCATTAAACGACCGAAACAGCAGCCATTATTAATAGCTTTGTTTTGTCGCGTTTTACTGAATTTCCCAGGTCTTCATACAAGCCTGTTGAATTCCAAGCAGTAAAGGTGATGACTATTGAATATGCCCCTTAAATATTTGTGTAATCAGGCGGTCATCAGGTGGTCATCAGGCATCGATACATCACCAGTCACCTGCAGTGCGGGTGGGGGGGCTGTGGGGCGCTCATGGGCTGCCGGGAGGGAGAGACAAATGAGGGCGACGGGCAGGAAAAGGGAGAGAGAGCACAGAAGTGTGTCGAAATAAATCACCAGAAACGTCGCTTTCTAAAACTTTGAGAGACACACCAGACTGGGAGGAAAGAGGGGATGAGCTGGAAGCCAGATATGTGTGTGTGTGTGTGTGTGTGTATAGACACTCACCCCATCCACACACACACACACACACACACACTCAGGGACGTGCACGCAGACGGCGACTAAGAGGACACTGTCTGAGCGGTAGATAGATTGCTTTGACTTGAGGACTGAAGAGACGAGAGCCTCTCAAGAGGTCTGCCCCAGAACCCACCCCGGCTGAACCTAAATGTCACCCAGGAAGGAATTACCGCCCCGGGTTAGGTCGAGGCTGACAGGCCTCTCTCTCTGATACGACGTGCGACCACTCCAGACGCAGCGCCGTCACGCCTCGCCCCCGGCTCCGTGTCTTCCCGCGGGGTGCTTGGCGTGACGGGGAGCACCGAGTCCGTGGCGAGGCTGAGCGTGGGGTCAACGACAGGCCGCTGTCCCCCTGTAGGCCCCTCTGTCAGGGGCGGCGGCGGTGGTCGGTGAACGCAGGCGTCTCTCACCGTGTTGATTATGGGTCCTGGCATGCCTACAGACTGCTCATTAACCTAATGAGTTACACCTGTTTTGGCCCCTCCCATTTCCACCTCTGTTGTGAAGAAGGCGACTAATGAGTGATGACTCGTGGCTTTTTGGCTGTGTGGCAGCGTGTCGACATCTCAACTTTCTTAACGTCTAATTCATCAGAATGATGACTTGTAATAAACAGTGATGGGGGGGGAGTCATGGAGGCTAATGGAGAATATGTCATTAGTGCACGGTGCGTGGTTTCATCAGTTCATATCCATGGGGGGGGGGCTCTATCTTCTACTTGATACAGGTGTTCATTTGACTCGGTACCTCCTCCTTCAGAAGAGCACTCTCTCTCTCCTAGCCCAGGGGAGCAAGGCAAACAATGACTAGCAACACTACCCTTAGATGCCAGCTCTGCCAGCCACTGCAGGCTAAACTGTGTGTGTGTGTGTGTGTGTGTGTGTGTGTGTGTGTGTGTGTGTGTGTGTGTGTGTGTGTGCGTGTGTGTGTGACCAGGCTGTTGGACTGTGATTGATGAAGTCACTTTGACCCTCCATTTGGCTTCGCCCAGGAACCCCCCCTCACCTCACACACACACATTCGCCACGGGGCAACTTGCTTTCTTCTCCCCCGTCTCCCGTCTCCAAGTCCCTTTGATTCAGTCCCTTTAATGCACACATGCACATACAGGCACAATCACTCTCCCTCTCTCTCTGTTTTAGGTAATGTATGGATTTTCTTATCATGTTTCGCTGTGTCTTGCTACTGTTTCTTGTACGCTCAGGGTGAGCTTTTATTTCAGGAAGTTGTAACCTCATGTGAAGGCTGGAAATGCTCTCTTTAGTCCCAGATTGTATTCTTAAGCTCTGTGGCGCATCACCCTCCCCCCAACCCCCCCAAACCCCCCCTAAGCTATGGCTTAACAAGTATGTCTGAGTTGTTGGCTGACCTTGACTGAGTGTGACACTGTCAAGCCATTGTCCCGTCTGATGGTAGCAAGACAGAGATGGAGGGAGAGAATCATGTCGTCATGGTGATGTTCCCTCTCACCGTCTCCTCTCTCAGAATCGGAGCGATGGGCAGGATGTGATTCATGCTCGTTTTGAAGCCAGTGTGCGGACAGGAAATAGAATGCCCTTGTATTCTATAACCACTACAAAGCCAAAACAAACGCAAAAAATAAAGCTAAATCCTTTAGGAAAACCAAACACTAAAACCACTTATTTTAGATGAAAATTAATGTGAGATACATAGTGCAATGGATTGATCCTTGTCCAAATCTCAATTTGAAGGCACAAAGTGTTAAACAAGTAGAATATGATGCCAATAAGACTCAAATTGTCATCTGTAGCCTATAAATTACTGACTGGCAAACTTTAACTTTTAGATTTTGGTTCCAAAACAATACAATTTGATAAAAGTATCTTTCGTATTCCTCAGATTAGCAGATAAATCCTATTTTATCTTAAGTCTTAGACTCCAGCGTAACAACAATCAATGGTCAATATCAAGGGAGTTTTATTATCTTTTGAAAAATAAGACTGAAAATATGCCAATATACAGTGCCACACAGAGCTTCTCAATTGCTTTGTTTGAGTTTGTACTTATTAACCTCAAGAACAGAGTTATGAACTCCTTCTCCTTTGAGTCTGTACTTCAGGTTGTTGACCTTTATACTAAATGTCACAGAATGACAATGCAGAGGAAACGAGACATTTTGACCCCACATCAAAGGTGCTATAGGTATGATTTAAGTGCTATATTTGAGTGTTATTTGTTAATAAATGGCATAGCCATCTGTCAGCTATTGGTGAGTGAAATGCGTTGTGAGGATATCAGTTTTAAGTTGGGCCCGTTAAGACTTTAGACCGCCCCCTGTTCCATTCTGACCAATCAGGGCAGTCCTTCACTGATTTGCTTGATCAGTCACAGGTATGTGAACGCAACACTTCTCAATAGACGAGTTTCAGATGAGGCATGTGGCTTTGTTTGCCATGTGTCAGAATGCATTCTGGGATGAAAAACGTCAGAAATACCTGTGGTACACTGGCTTTCAAAACTTGCATAGTTTCAGATAAGCAAGTTCCACCTGCTTTTCTGGACATTTGCTCTCGAGCAAGTGCAGATATAAGACACTCCCCTCAACATCCCTTCAACTTTGCCCTGGTTGGTTGGAATACTGACATTAAAGTCCCCATGTCAGAAATGACATAACTCCTTTCAGAGAGGCTTGCCTGGTGCCCTCTCCCAAACTATGCATATTAAACAGAGATTAAAAAGAGACGATTTTGTGAACTTCCACTTCATCACTCATCATGCATTTTTTATTTTATTTATTTTATTTACACATTTCTCCACATAGCCAAGCCATTATGCATGCAGAAAATTCATCACATTTGCTCCTCAGCCTGCGTCAATAAGGGGAGATCCAATGCCTTGAACTCGTCTACTACGAAGAATGCAAGCGCCACTTCGTATGCCATCCTTGTTGACGAGAAGTTCACCTGTGTCCGCCTTGACGTGATGGGAACTTGACGTGATTATGACGAGTTCCGCCGGATCTTCTCAATTCTTGTTGCAACAAATGCGCAAATGCAAACAAATGTTCTTGCCTAATGGCGGAGAAAAGCAGGGAAAGGAGGAGCACAGAGGGAGGGAATGTTTTGATGGTGTTTTCAGTGTTTTTGGGTCTGGTGGACCCGCTGCATTTGGGGTTTTTAATTCATGACAATGAAACAATGTTATGTTGAAAAACTGTTCCTTTAAATTAAAATACAAAAATGAGAACAGGTCCCACAGACCAGGACACCATAGAAGGGTTAGTATTGTTGTTCAGCTCTTCTCTCTGTAGAATCTCAACACGTCTCCAAGAAAACGCCACCTCAGCGCCGACTCAGTTATGACAATCCTCTCTCTAAATGTCCCAATTCATCTTCTATGTTATTGTTGTAGAGTTATAGAAACAATAATTAATTATGCAAAAATGCCCTCCTTTTTTTACTCAGTTGAGTATGTTATCTCTCCTAATGTTATTGTTACTCACTTTCGGAAAATGAAGGCAATTGCTAGAAACCGCAATCAACAGCAGAAACCAACATTTACTCAAGGGCGATGATGACAACAGTAGAAATTTAACATTGTAAACAAGCAATTCTGACAATGATTTTGACAAATGTGTTGGGGAAATATGCAAATGTTGTGTTATTCTTTGCTTCAAAGTGATAATGAGTTTGGCAACACTCAAACGATGTTGAACACTGTTTGTTGATACTGAAGCAGTAGTGTTTTAATGATAATGGTTATCTATATTGCACAGTGTACTTTCCTGCACAATCATACATTACTGTGCAGGTGAACTGTTTTCCCTAGAAATGTTCGCTTTCACACATTTGCTTTCTATCCATCTCTCTCTCACACACACCTTCCAACCTCTCTCGATTTCTATGTCACTCTGTTATTGTATTTTCCTCTTGTGTCCCCATCAGTGCAGGTAGTTATGCAATACAATTTCTTTTGAAATGCAAATTACTTGTTTGTGTGTGTGTGTGTGTGTGTGTGTGTGTGCTCGATCTTTCTGTGTGTTTGACATGAGTTTTATGATACTGTGGATGGAAATGTTATTGGCCAGCACATGTTGATGAGGTGAGGGGCTTGAAGAAAAAGCAAAAAAAAAAGATCAAATCAAAAGAAAGATCCCCTGAGACCTCATTTTCTCTGAGAAATATGTCATTGTATAATTTGAATAAACATCCACACACGTTGTATTCACAGCAGGGGTGTGAGGCTGTACAGGGTCAGGATTCACTGTGTTTTTTATGCTTGGTTCATTCCCCAAAATTAATGTGGGACAGTGTTGGACTAAATTCACAATGGCAAGCAGTGGCCTTACCTTTTCTAGTTGTATTGATTTGGGCTCTTTTGTTTTTCAAATTAAACTCACTCTGAAAAGCTATGCTGTGGTCAGTTAAGCCATTTGTCGATACTTGACAAACTTGAATTGACTTGCACTGCACTTTCAAAACTTTACTTTAGCTGTACAAAATGTGTTTTGTTCATGGCAATGTTTATATTGACAGGTTGCTGCTGGTAAGAATCCTAACTCTCAGCTAGGTTGTTGTTGATGGTCAATAAGTGGCAAGAAGGGTGGAGAAGTCACATCAAGTTAAAACCGGTGTGCCCGTGGGCCCATCTCCTCTTCTTGCTGTGAGACCTATCATTGGGTCTAATGATTTTCCCTACCACTGTTGTGTTGATGATTCTCAGCTCTACCTTTCCTTTTTCCCCTTGGAGACAACGCCTGGTTTACCATGTATTTTCACATGCTTCCCTGACATCTCTGTCTGGACGAAGGCTTGCACCTTCAGCTGTGCCTGTCAGTGGCCGGGCACAGCTTCTATCTTTCCTGGTAAGACCATCATCTACCCCACATTGTTCAGCTTGACTTGTCATCATTAGTACAAACCAAGTCTAGAAGAACTCTTGATGATTGATGGTCACTTGACTCATGATGGAACATTCATCCAAGCTCCAGCTTTTTACTGCAATGCTTTACTGGCTGGGCTGCCTGCATGTGGTCCTAAATCTTTGCCCAGGATTCTGAATGTGGCAATGTAGCTAGTGTGCAACCAACCTACTGTTGCCTAGCGAAAACTGGTTTGTACTAGATACAATTCTTCTGCAATTCAAGCTTACAAGCCCTATGTGGCATTATACTGGAAATGTATGGTCTTTTAATGAACTGTTATGAACTACGCAACCCGTATGGATGAGGTGTACAAGGGCGGACATGTCACACCAGCTTACAGTTAAGGTTTCAATCTTTGATGTTGGCATTCATGGCAGTCACCGTATCTGCAAAACACCCACGTCACATCTGTGATCTATCGCTGCCCACTCTCTGAGCTCCACTCATGAACAGCACTACCTTCAATGTGTGGAAGTAATTATTCACAGTCCAGAGCATGTTCATGTGTGGTATCGCGGTGGTGGAATGAGCTGCCAAGCTCCAATAGTCAGTGGAATCCCTCCATGTCCTCAACAACATCTCAGCAAGTGACTTGTGCATGTTGTGTTTTGCACTTGCATTGCAACATAGTAATATACGTTCAAACAGCAATACAAATCCTATGGGACGTTTGACTTCAATGCATAAGTCCAGCAAAATGGAGTTTACCTTGTGTCCACAGAGTGGACAGACTCAGCACTCAGCACATTTTTGTTTTTTTGTCTGTTTTTCAAGAATTTGTCCACTGAAAAGTTGTATTAACCTTAATAAGGGTACCGGCAGAGAACCATTAGATATAACAAACCAAATTGCAAAAGGAAGGCCTAAGACCACGCAGTAACACAAAACGACCGGGAAAAAATACCCTATGCAGACTAGAACCACAAAACAAAGCCTCAAAATAATAGTCTTACTGGATGTCCTCTGAAATGAATAGGAATACAAACCAAACACACAGCAGCACACAGCAGGCAGATAAACTCCAGACTGCGGGCTGAGTCTGTCTTAAAAGCCTGCCACCGGCGAGGCTGATCATCGTTAGCCAGGCTGCTGTCTCTCTCCACAGGCTCTTTAGAACAACAACAGGTGTAAGATATTGTAGAGTGAAAGGCGAGGCCTGACAGGAACTGATTATTCTTTAGAGGATCCCCTGGTTATAATAAGGGAATGAATCCCAGCACTAAAGTTTTTAGGGATCACTTGACTTTACTTTTCTTCCTCGAAGCCACAACAAGCCTTCACTTTGACACAGTGACAGAGCGCTGTTTGCAAATGTAATGAAGCGTCTCAGATTGTTTTGCATGTGCAAATGTAATTCCTGGTCGACATGGCTGAGCATTTCAAGGAACATGTTATCCAAGTATGGCTGGTTATGCTGTCAGACACACAGCTTGCTGTTCAGACACTATAGTTAGGGGACAAAACATCGTCTGGGGCCGCTGTCATCTTGCTTTATCTATTTAACAACAAAAGTCATTTTAGCACTAAGAGCACATCAATGAGCATCAATGTCAATCAATATTAATGTCTGGAAGAGCTTTCTGTCATGCACGCACATGGAGACACTCAGTGACACACAAACTATGTATCTCTCTCCCTCACTCCTCTTTCTTATACATGCTCTCTCTCTCTCTCTCTCTCTCTCTCTCACAGACACACACACACACTGTCATTCAGTCACACACACGTGCACACGCGCACAAACACTCTCTCTCTATCTGTCACTCACGCACACACACAAACACATGTACACACATACACACTCACACACACACACACACACACACACACACACACACACACACACACACACACACACACACACA
>JAOPUI010000002.1:2274919-2286658 GCA_027123135.1 Urophycis floridana | reverse complement strand
ACACACACACACACACACACACACACACACACACACACACACATCCACATGCACACACACACACACACACACACACAGGGGGGCCATGATCTCCACTGGTGCTTGTTTGTCATGCCGGAGTGGCGGTCGGTGAAGAGACTTTCATTGCACTTGTTCACAAGCTAAGGGGAGGCCAGGGAGCACGACATCTTATCAACATGCGCACCAAAGACAAGCCACACAATCACACGCGCACACAAACGGATGGAACTTCACTCGCCCATAAATGCAAAACCGCACATAAAGCCCAACACTGTGTGTCGGTCTGTACACTCATGCACGATGCACAGATACACATAGATGGACACACACACATGGACACACTCCCCAATGGCATCTTGATGCAGATGCAAAACATCAAATACGCAAATATAATAAAGTCTACGCTCGTTATAGCCGTGGAACCAGACCACTCATAAGCTCCTGTTGGATTTCCTCTTGCATCTGCGTTTGGCCGCCATCTGGTTCAGACAGATTTCCTGCAGACCTGGCCCGGGTCAGGCCAAGCACAACCAGATAACTAGTAGTTTAGTGGATAGAGCGGGTGGACAGAGCGGGTCATCCACTAACAATAGGGTCGGCGGTTCAATTCCCTCGATCCCCCTCTTCCAACTGTCTGCATGGCAAAGTGTCCTTGAGCAAGACATTGAACCCCAACTTGCTCCTCGGGTGCTGAACATAGCAGCCCACTGCTCCTATGTACCATAGGATGGGTCAAATGCAGTGAACAAATTTCGTTCCCATATCTAAAAAATACAGAGAAAGATCGAAAGGTCCTCTCTTCTTCTCAAAATAGGGTGGGTACAGAACAGCACTCATGGGAATGCCATTAAGACATTTTCATACAATAACCTGACGCTAATGATACACACATTCTGTCGTTCTGATTGGATGGTGGTCCGTCCAATGCTCAAGTGGCGTTTTTTTTCTGCACCCATAGCTAACAGTCCTTGGAAATCGGAAATTAAGTGAGGGGTTACAGACTAATATGCATTTGACTAATATGAAGGCTACTCCCAGTCATCGTTGAAATTATTCAGAGAGCTTCATTGTTTACATGTACACCATACAAACAAGGGGAACAATACTGTATATTAGATATACTGACACATATGGATATGCATATGTGTATATACTCACACATGCACGCACGCACGCATGCATGCACACACACACACACACACACACACACACACACATACTTGAGCCATACAGCGTCTGCTAATTATGAATAATAAAGCAGGGGTTTAAATAATTGCCACGGTGGTCCTTGGTGCCTCTCCAGCAGTTAAGTGGGTCACACTTGATGGAACGCTTCCCTTCCAAGCCTTCCAATGCCTCAATACCCCAATAATAGCTGCACGCTGGAGGATCTCCAGCATGACATTACACATGCGTGGGTATTACACAACGGGCACCAGTGAATATTTTTGGCAAGAGAGAAAGCTTTGCCAAAGGGGGCCTGGGAATACTGTGATTGACATTCATTCTGGGAGATTAGATTGGAAAAAGAAAAAACTGAGAAGATTTGATTCATTTAGAAAGTCCTATGCATCGCGGGGATGGAATGGATACTGTGTCGTGCTGGCATATGGAGATGGTGCAACACAGCTGACCTCCATTTATTGACCCATTTCATGGCAGCGCCACTGTAGGACACACACAGATATCGCTTATATGGAGAACAGACCGAAATAGTGAAGATAATGCTGCTAACCGTGCATTTAATGAGCAAAACCCATCATTTGTGTTATGAGCGACACCTGTGTTTGTCCCACATTGACAGCTCAGTGAAAAGGATCTCTTGGGACACTTGAGATGCACCCAACTGTTCTGTGCTGGTTTGCGACCATAACGCACCATCGTGTCCCATGACAGTATTATTACACTGTAGTAACACACATATAACAATGTGTAACAGCACACTCATCATAACACTGGTTATGGTGGGGTTGTATTAACCTCTTAACCACCACCCCACTTCCGCCTAATGGACACATATCTACGTATGTCAGCCTATAACTCAATATTTGATAACCATTGTTGTTGACGCGGGCATCATTGAAAATGTGACTTCTAGTTGATTATGTCCATGTTATCATGAATGTGCTGCATTTGCTTTCAGTCTTTCCATATAACACGTGGTCTCTCTCCTACACGTAGGCGTGGTCAACGTAATAGGTAGACGTCATAGGTTGTTTTATTGCTTATGACATGTGAAATTATGTCACAGGATATCGTAACTGGGACACGATGAATGTGTAAAGCGTTACAGGGTACTTGATCAAGGTTACAACGCAGCTAAATTCAACTCAGTGGAAGTGCTGAGTGAAATACTGTGTGGTCCATATAGTGGCTGGTATTTCACGGCTCATTTCAGGGGGGAACTCGGGGGACAGAGCAGACTTGTGGCAGCGGTCTGCAGTGAGGGCGGCCTCCCCAGACGCAGCACCAGCGGTGCCGTGCCGTCGTGGGCTCATTGGGCGAGCGGGACGTGAGGAATGGGACGCTCAAGGCCCGGCATGCCTGGCCGGCGTGGAGGACCGTAGAGTGGGAGACTGCAGGGCCACCGCTGGGGACCACAGGTCTGCTGGCAGGGAGCAGCGAGCGTCAGATCTACCACAACTAAATGTGGCTGATGTGACACATGTGAAGTGGGAAGGGGAAGCAGTTCCATATCAACACTCATGAGTCCCACTCTATGCCCCCCTATGTATGCTCAACTGCGGTACATCTGGGTATAGTCGTGGATGTGTGCATATCCATAGACAAACAAAATACAATACGTGCTGGATATTTTATATGTTTATACATCTATATGCAGAATGGCCCAACAATGGGAATGAAATGTGTTTGAAGTCGCATTTAGACATCAACTGCATTGCATTACCATTGTTTTCATAAACAGTTAAATTCAAATGAACAAGAAAAGCATTCAAATACATAAACTAACAAAAAGCAATAGCATTGGAATGAGAAATGAAGTGGGCCAGAGGGCCGGTGAGGAAGCAGGGAACTCATGGATTAAAGCCAGGGCTTCATGCTCCTCACAGGTTCTGACAGCCAATCAGGGACCAGAATCAACAGGGTGGCCTTTCGGCTTTGTTTTGGCTAATGTTTGAAACTGTGTGAAAGTGCATGTGCTGTTGAAAAAAGAGGTGTGTGTGTGTGTGTGTGTGTGTGCGCGCACGCATGCGCGTGTGTGTGCACACGCATTGTATGCAAGGACATATTAGAAAACCCCAAAAAAAAGACTGTCAGGAAAATAATTGGTCCATATTTATGTGCACCGCAGGTTGTCACAGGCTGTCAATGGCACAGTCGTGAGTTAGTGTGTGTGTGTGTGTGTGTGTGCGAGAGAGAGGGGAGCGAGGGGGGATAAGGTCTATATTATTCTACTCCGCGGGTTGCCAAAGGTAGTCAATGGTAGTATCTGATGTGTAAGGGTGTGTGTATGTCAGGAAGATAGAGGGCAGAAGAAGACTATATTCATGTGCACCACAGGGTGTTGGAAGTGGACAAAAAAATCTTCCATTTGTACGGGTGTGTGACCGTGCGTGCAAGCATGCATGTGTGTGTGTGTGTGTGTGCATGCGTGTGTGTCTGTATGTGTGTGCGTGTGTTTATGAAGGGACACAGTAACAGAGTCTGTATGCGAGTGCACCACAGGTTGTGGGTGTGTGTGTGTCAAGCGATGAGGGTCATTTATAGATGCCCTGCCGGTGTGGGCACTTTTAATGGTGTCATTAGCTGCCTAAGTGCTGAATAGACAACCGTCAAAAGACCCCTCGATCCATCACTGGTGACATTTGGACTCTGCCTCATGGAGGGGTAAAACAGGGGCTGAGAGAATATGAGAATATGACGCCTCGCAATGCGTCACTACAATCAGAAGAACGGGGGGGGGGGACCGAGGACAGTGAGTGGTTCTGCGGGTCCTGCAATGAAAACGCTATTCATCGCAAAAGCTCGGCTGATCCTGCTTTTTATACCACAACTTTCCCCGGACCTCGTTACTCCGCCTCGCTCGTCCATAAACACCGTCCGGCCGCTCACAAAGCCAATTATGGCAGCCTTTTATTTAATGCGCAACTGCCATCCTGGGGAAAGATCTTAATAAGAAACTTACCAATTCACTTATTATTTTCCCTCTTGTATTATTTGCAGGACAGGGGGAAACTAATGTTGCAGAACTGGTTAGAGTCTCTGAGCTATTTCTGTGGTTCCTTAACCCTGTCAGAGAGCAGTAGATGGCCATTAATCTCAAAAAACCTGCGCTGGGATTTTTACCTGAGAAATCCCATGGCCGTCCCCAAACTGGACACTCAAAGCTAATAAGGTGAATGGAATGTCCACAGGTGACATCAGCAGGAATGTATGTCGCTGTTGTACAAACTAGAATGAGTCAATCTGCACATGGACCATTCTGCGTAATCTGCCAGTCAACTGTGCACATCGATACACATGTGTGAATATGTTCAGGCTTATATAACTTGGTTGATTGAGTATCAAAGTTTTATATAGAGTGTAAGTGTTGGTGGAGAGTTATTGTATCCTGTAAACGGGATGGTTTTGATCCAAATCTACTTATTGTGTGTAGAGACTCTGTAAACCTCTGAGTATATTAAACATGAGAGTGCAGAAAGTGGACCAAAGTATGCCTTGGAGAATATTGAACTGTAACTATGGGTGCTTACAGAAAACAGCCCGCAAAAGACCTGCAACACACCAACCAGGGATTCAAACTCGCGATACAGTGAATATTTTAAACACTAAACCAAAACTCAAATAATGATCAAAACAAAATGGAGAGAGGATCTAATATAAGCAAAAGCAATGGACCAGTAAGTAGGCCGACCACTTACTGTGCTGCTGTTGGACCCAGAACTTTTTGTTGAAACTAGCGAGACATGAGGGGAAGCTACGGCGCTTGCATATAAAGCTTTGAGTGGTGGACTCTTGCACTGATGCACTTTTCAACCGAGGGAACACAAACAAAAAACACAAAGCACACGAGATGAAGAAAATAGTGAAAACAAACAGCTGCTCTTTTTCAGGGAAAAAAAACTTGAAAGAGAAAAATTCTTTTTTTTTCCGAGCGTCTTGTAAATAGCTGGCAATCAGGCACAGATTGTGGTGCACCTGGTGGGAGAGACGTCGCCCAACGCATAAGAGTACGGTGCAAAGCGCGGGCAGTGGGAGTCATCGACGGATGTCAGAAGCACAGTGGTGTCTGAGTCCCCCTTCAGAGCACCTCGGCCATCTGGGAGAGTTAAGAGAGGAACACCAGCACCGATAGAACTGTGTGTCCTTTTGTTGAGTTGAGTGCAGGGACACTCAACCACTGTTTAGCTCCCTTTGCATACATAAGTAAATGTCTATCAAACATCCAGAGTGCCTTCCTCTGTGTGTTTACTATGGGTATGAACAAATATGAATATGAAAAAAAAAACAAAGGGACTGAACACTATCTACATTTTGTTTTGTTTTTTTCCTAAAGATGGAAAGGATGAGGAAATGATGGAAACGTGGTGGTCTGTGAAAAGTATCACCACAATGTTGTGAGGGAGCTGGCTTGAATGGAGTTGATTTCATATATCACTAGATAACCGAGTAGGTCAATCTGATTTGTCTGCATGTAGAGTTGTGAGGTCTATGGAGACCCCCAATAATGCAAACTGTGACACTCTAATCACTTTTTTATTTGGCTTTTGTTGTTAATGTTCGAGATAATGTCGAGAGAGTTACAATTCAAGCCAGGCTTTCACATTTCTTCTATCAGCAAGTTCAAATCTTTTCTGGTTCCAGTTCTCTGTTGGCTTTGTAAGTGGAGGTGGGAGGAGACATGGAGTTGGTTCACACACAGGCGTACTGGGAGGCACGGCCGGCTCCTCACACCTTCACACCTCTCTGGTCCACACAGGCCCCTACCACTGGGGCTGTTGAATCCGTGTATAATTCGTTCATTCGATTTTCAGAATAAAACCGAAATTTAAAAAACGAAATAATGCCTTGCTTTCTCAATATTCGTTCCGAAAACTGTAATGAAAAAACGGATAACAAGTGTTTTTTTTCCGATTTCCTATTCTGTGGACAAATGGAAAATTAAAAAATCGGATAACGGGCAATTTTGGGCGTTTCATCCCATTCGGATATTGCCGCAAGTTGCGTGAACCGGAAGAGAAGTATCACCAGACTCACGCCAGAGCGGGGAGACGGCTTGATAAAGGAGATATGGCCGGATTGGAGGACAGTGCAGACATAATAACAAAGCTTTTTGATGATGGAAAAACACATGACGAGATTGTCAGCATCCTTCAGCAATTAGGTGTCCCAAATTGCTCCACAATGTCAGTCAGAAGGTTCTGCAATCGGCATGTACTCCGGCGAAAAAGACATGTGTCGGATGGAGAGTTGGAAACGGCGATTATCTCGTCAATACATCCGGTAGGTTAAGTGTTACTTCATTGGATTATTTTTTTTAAACAGTGACGTGAGTAGATATAGCCTATAGCATATAGCTATAGGATGCCTAGTGGCAGGCATGTCTCTATCAAAGGTAGTATGCGTATGCTAAACACAGGTGGCGTCGCTACCGTCTCCAGGCTGGTTCTCCACCATGAGTACCTCGGGGTGCTAATGGCATAAGTTATGGTGGCGTCGGACGTTTCCAAAACAAACCACCATAGTGGCATCAGCGGTTAGCGCGCTAAGCTAGCCACCGTCAAGTGATTTTGTGTACACACACCAAGCAGTCACAACTGATGACAGCCGTGCTACTGATCCGCCTCTACATTCAATTCTGCTGCTACGCCCATTCAGTCGTCAAGGCAACCACCCACGCCAGAGATCACATGGCTGATCCCCGAACGCAAGGAGCTCCAATCGTGCATAACGTGCAGAATGTTTGAACGAAATTGAATGATAACAAACATAGCTTAATTAAAATGTTTCCTCTTGACAGACAGGTCCATCCTATGGACGAAAATCTATGACAGGATTCTTGTCATCAGTGGGGATAAGAGTGGGAGAATGTCGAGTGGGAAGGGTTCTCAGAGAGGTGCACCAACCCTATAAGGAGCTGCGTCGCCAGGTCAGTCACCCACGATAATTACATTCCAAGCCAAAAACATGATTTTTAAAATGGTTTAACTACTGAAATTTTAAAATCAGGATTAAAAATTACAATATGCATTTTACTGGTCTATTCACGTTTTAACTTTGAACATGTTTGATCTTACATCATGTTATTCAGCTTTTCATTGATTGAATATTACATGTTTTAGGGAGCACGGAATTTGAACCCCATACCTTACCATGCTGACTGTATGGGCCACAAACTGCACCTTGACCAAAATGAGAAACTGGGCATGTTTGGTGTAACACACATCTTGGCCATAGATGGATTCAGCAGCAAAATTGTTGCTGAATCAACAATGCCAGTGAAGAACAACCTTGTTATCTATGAGGAAGTTTACAGGCAAGTCATGTCAAGATTAAAAATACAGTATGAACGCCACTTTTTGGGGTTCTTGTAAAACATCTGTATTAATATTTATCATTTTATTATTATTATTTGAAATTGAATTTGATATTAAACGTAATCTATCATTTCTGCAGTACGCATTCAACCTCACTTTTCTATTACAGAGAAACCACTTAAAAGCTCCCGTAGATCGGTTTATTATGTGTCATGACTTCTCGAGCTCGAAACATCACAATGCAAAATAACCGGTCTACTGGAGCTTTTTCTTTTCTCTCTGAGTTTTCTCCTTTTTCTCTGTGAGATCTACATTTTCTTTCCAGTAGGCTACCCACCACAGTTGGGCTTTTTTTATGTGAATGTTTTTTTAAATATCATTCTCATGTATACTTTTCTATTACAGGCCAGCAATTGCCAACAATGGCATGTGGGACCAACTGAGAGTGGATCATGGCAGGGAGTTTTATTTGAGCTTGTACATCCAAGAAAAGTTGTCTCAGCACAGACACAACACAAACAGGCTGCCTTATGTACAGACAACTTCTTCAAGGGTGAGTTATGATCCACCAGTTATGTAAATATATAAAGAATATCAGTAATGAAAAATGTAATCCCAAAGCCTATACACAATCTTCTTGTGTGGTCATTCTACACTCTAGACTTTTTTTATTGTAAAAAAAAAAAAAAAAAAAGGTTTCGTGAAATGGTGAGCATTTTTCAATCTGTTTAAAATCTTGACTTGTGTCTCAACAGAATCTTCGTGTGGAAAGAATTTGGCCAGAGGTCAATAATCGCGTGAACTATCCCATAAAACAGGCCCTGGTTCACCTGTTGGTTCAAGAGATACTTGATCTGCAGGATAATGTAGCCAAATTTTGTGTCTCTAACATAGCATGTCAAGTGAGTTGGATTGGACTTGGCAGAGTTGTTCAGTCTTGGAATGCCCACAGGATTCCTAGTACGCTATGATAATAACTATTTGAAGATCTGCACAACGTTAGCTCTCTGTATATTTATTCTGTTGTCAAAATTATGACAAACGTCAAAAAATGTACCTCCCACAATTGCATGTAACAACAGCATAATGACATATGTCATGACATTAAAGTGCTTTAACAAACATGTTCTGTCATAAAATTTAGTCTAATGCCGACAGCCCTCTGAATACGCTCATTTATCTGTAGGTCAGTGAAGAGTAGCGGTTTACTTCATGCCTTTTAACATAACTTATTGAGAATAAGAGCACTTACAGACAAATGCTGCAACAGAGCAGCACAATATTTTCAATAAACCTGAGTGGCCATCACACCTACCTCCTCTCTACAACACTGGAGCTTAAAACTTGTACATTAAACATTGTTGTAAAAAAAATTGACTGAGGAACCATGCTGTACAAATGGCGGGTGCTGGGGTAACAGACATTAAACATATTACAAGAGCAACTTTCCCAGTGGTGCCAGCGCCTCACAGAGTCCAGCAACTTTGTGAATGCCATCCTTCAAATCCACAGCCCGACACTTTGGGCAGTGACTGTTGCCTTTCATCCACTGTTGTCACCATGCACTTCATAGCGCCCTCTTTCATTTAACTCAAAAGAGTTGAAAAGCCTGTCAGGTCGGGGAAATATGGCCACGTTGGAGTCGTCCGTCAAGTAGATGCTTTCCTTTTGGACCTATGGCAAATGTTTGGTGATCATACATCTAGCCTATATATATAAATTTGCGCGGAAATTTACATTTTCACGCGCACGCACGCACATACAGTACACCGAAAAAAAAGCGTGTGCATATACACGCGCGCGCACATACCTGGAAAATGACGCTTATTTTGTCAATACTCATGTCCTCTGGCCTCAGTGTTACTCTCTTACTTCCACTGAAGAGAACGCACACATTCATCCTTTCTTCTGCTTTTCTTCTTCATCTTCTCGCGAGTCCGGTGATACTTCTCTTCCGGTTCACGCAACTTGCGGCAAATGTAAATATCCGAATGGGATGAAACCTACAAAATTGCCCGTTATCCGATTTTGTAATTTTTGCATTTGTGCACAGAATAGGAAATCAGAAAAAACAGTCGTTATCCGTTTTTGCCTTTTCTCCTATTGAGAAAACAAGGCATTATTTCGTTTTTTAAATTTCGGTTTTATTTGGAAATCGAATGAACGAATGATACACGGATTCTGTTGGACGTACTGTGAAACCTCGCTACTCAAATGAAGTTTGTTCCAAAAGGCTGTTCGATTTGTGAATTGTTCGAAAACTGAATTTTTTTTTCCCATAAGAACAAGTGTGACATTGATTAATCTGTTCCAGAGCCCCAGACAGTTGCATATTTAGACCTTCACACGCAATAGTTCATAAAATGAAAAAATTAAAAATAAAATAATATATCATAATAATATCTTCATCACTTCTTTATTCTTTAAAATCTTACATGTTGTCGATTTGGGCACGCTATACAGCGAAGCAATATCAGGCATGCATTTCCCATTGTTGTGCTTCGAGTTAATTTCCTACTTCAGCTGGATCATTGTCCACACTCTGTTCTGCTTTTCCTGAGCACCAGCACTGCTTCCCTTCTTTGGAGGCCCAATGGAGGGCTTAGTTACATGTATGTTCAAATGGAAAAAAAGAGGCACAGAATAGCAAATAATGATGAGCAGAACAAAGGCTGTTGGAGCGTGAGTCTCCTCCGTACAGACTCCACAGTGGACTGATGACTCGGTGTCCCCACATCACCAAAGCGGACGAGTTACCACATTTGTTCGAGTTCTGGGACGGAAGTCGGTTACATTTTTTGTTCGAGAAGCGATTTGTTTGTCTTAAGAAACATTTGAGTATGGAGGTTTCACTGTAGGAGCAAATGTATGCATTACCAGACGTTCCTGATTGGAACATGCCGGCCGTGATGTGGCTGATGGTGCAGAAGCTGTGCAGAGATTGGTTACATCAAGGAATATAACAAGGACATCATTGTCAGCAAGTAGATCATCTCACACATACACACACACACACACACACACACACACACACACACACACACACACAATCACGCATGCACACATCAGAAGCCATCGCTGAGGGCCAAAGTGCATGCTGCTGCTTACAAAGCCGTGGTGCAGCCTTTGTTATTGAGTGATAAAACAGCCCGGAGAACCACCACAAAGAAGGCAAACCTGTCTTCAAACCTGCGATCCCAATAGAAAGCACACAAACCCAAAATCGATGGATAGCGCTGCACCACATGTGATCGTGCATTCCGACGCAAGCAACACAACACACACACACACACACACACACACACACACACACACACACACACATACACACACACATGTGACGTGACTGTAGCGTGTTCCTTCTTACCTCGACGACGGGTTTGATGCCCTAAATGCTGATCGGCGGTCACATGTTCTTCGACAACCGTGTGCTATAACAGACCTATCCACCTTGCCTTGGGCTCTGTAACGGTGCCACCAGCACCATCAGCCTGCACCCCCCTAAAGCACAATGAATTGCCTTGCTGCTGAATTGTGCTATACAAATAAACTTGCCATGCCTTGCCTTGCCCTGGTCCTCACGCCCTGCTACAAACCCAGTTCCTGGGTTTGTACTAGATGGTATTGATGCTATACTGTTATTTCAGTGTAGAATAAAACCTACAATCAACCTCCCCAAGCCTTTGTGGCAAATCTACATTTTTCGTTTCCTTGGTTCTAGCATTTATGAGCATCCAGGGTGACAACAAGCCTTACTAATGCATATTAAAAGCTTATGTTCACTAACTAACACACCAGGAGTTGAGCTCACCAGAATCGACAGTGCACCCAGCACACAGAACTGGGAGCGAGGGGTGGTTGACTCGCCTAACAACTTATCTCCTAATGAGGATAGATGAAAAGGGAAGTCTGTGAACTTAAGCTGTGGGGCCTGTGTTGATGAAGAACACATCACAGACACCCTCACCTGGGCCCAACCTAAGCAGGTTCCCTGGCAAGAAACCCCAGCAACTCCTGCAGCATATAATAAGGCGAGCCAGACCCCCCTACTCCTGTCTGCACCACTTTGCATCAGGGGGGCCTCCGTCCAGAGTACCTTTGCTGTAGTGCTGGCTGTGGTCAGCCAGTAAACTGCAGTGTCTCAGACTGTCCCACTGCAAAGTACTGCAGAACATAGAGTGTGTGTGTGTGTGTGTGTGTGTGTGTGTGTGTGTGTGGG
>JAOPUI010000002.1:2190992-2207791 GCA_027123135.1 Urophycis floridana | reverse complement strand
CCCCCCCCCCCCCCCCCCCCCCCCCCCCCCCCCCCCCCCCCCCCCCCCCCCCCCCCCCCCCCCCCCCCCCCAGCAGGTCAATACAATACAACTGGCGGCGCTCACAGCTGCATGCTAGCTAGCTGAAGCTAACGCGCTTCACCTGACGCTAACGTAAACAAAAAGTGTGTGTGTGTGTGTGTGTGTGTGTGGGGGCGGGGGGGTACCCACCTGGCCAGTGTGCTCCGTCTCGTCCTTGTTGATGAGGTACATGAGGAAGAACCTGCGAAGAACGCCGCAGAGAGAACACACGCACCAGGTTACTCCACCACACGTGGCCTGTGCCTGGCTCCGGGTTGCCATGGCGTTAGACACACACATACACATGTACATCTAGGTGTATACACACATGTAGTTGGCCAGGTTGTGCTCGTCGAAGGTGTGCGTCTCGAAGCCGTGCGGCGTCGTGTCGAAGTAGTCGCTCCCGATGCCGCAGATGAAGCACTTGGTCTGCGGGGACACGAGGGGTTAAACTCCTCCGCCTCGCAGTCACGCACGCGTCTGATGGCGGTCGGTACATTTCTGACTGGTCCAACTAACTTGGCCTCGCAATTAAATGGAGTGAGACAACACAGAGTGAGAGAGAACGCTCATATGTACCTCCATGTCTTCTTTGACCTGCTCCTGTTGATCCCTGAGTTCTCCAAAGGCGTCGATGATCAGACCTGAGGACAGACAGCGGAGACCGGCTCAAACCTTGTTTCTTTGTATTTATGGTGAACAGAAAGCGCAGTGAGGACAGCGGGCCGGTGAGCATGCCGGGGGGGGGGGTGACCTCCTGGTGTGAGGCGGCCAATCATTCACCCTCTAATAGCTGTTAAGATGTTTCATGATCCTCTGTGCCTTCATGGACAGGAAAGTGAAGCCAGACAGAGAGGTGGGTTGAAAGAGAGAGAGAGAGAGAGAGAGGGAGAGAGAGAGAGGTAGAGAGAGAGAGAGAGAGAGAGAGAGAGCCCAGTTTTAAGAAGCATGTCAAGGTTAATCAGATATCTTAAGTCAGAATTCGGGGGATGCCAGATTTTTCAGTCTCTGATACCAAGATGAAGCTACTCTCAGTTCAGTTTCTATGGTGACCGATGCTGTGAGGCTTACCTGAAGCAAACCTGCCGCATAGCAGGTTAGCTCCGGGGTGACCCCACCTACAGATGCAATGGGGACTCATTTCCATCACCTCCTTGGTTTAGATACTGCCAACAAACCATGTCACATGTTTTATCCCAAATTATTCTATTCAAAGGCACACCATTATGGCTCCTTAGTATTTAACCTAAATGACATGTCGTGTCTAAATTGAAGTAACAGTAGATTTCTATCTGCAAACACCTAATCGAATTGTGTCCACCGACGGATATTCAAGCAGTAATCTCTGTGACTTCTGGACGATGACACAGTGTCTTGTCCTGACATCAGACCTGCAGGTCGTTCCTTACGCACTGCAGTCCATAATGTCGTGTCTACTGGTGAACGGTACTGAATGAGCATTACACACCATTGCGAATCTCAGGTTTTCATAACAAATAACAATTAACAATTTTCCTCTCTGGTGGTTGGCCATGTAATATACATGTGTCTTTTGTCATTGTTTACCAGCTGTTGATGACAACATGATGAATATGGGAAGACATGATTGATTCTTCCTCACCAAAATGAGGCCCGACATGAGGACATGATGCTCAGTTCTTCCCGGCTTAACCCTTCCATTCTCTTCCATTTCAAAATGGCGTTCTTAGCATCTTGTGATCTGTACGAAACAAGCCCATGAAACACATGCTTGACTTGAAGAACACACAACACTAACGGCCTAATGCAGGTTTACAGGGGAGTACTATTTTTTTACAGCACCATTTTACGAGGTACAGTTATGTATTCACTATAATACAATCAATTATTATTCTCAATTGCCCATTATGAGCCCATTATGTTCACTCATTTCTTTCTTTTTTTTAACACAAATAAAACACAAGGAGTCACTGGATGGTGCAGTGATGTCCACATGAGTGCGGTACTTAAAGAGGATGTTCTTCCCTATTTACCAGAAGAGAGGCGCCTGAACCAGGCCCCGGAGCCAAGCACTGAAGCATGAGAAGATGCAGCTGCAGTCCCTCAGTCTCTCTCTCTCTCTCTCTCTCTCTCAGAAGAACTGACTTCGACTAACACAAGCACATTTTTTTATTTCCAGGGGGGAATCGGGTAAGGACAAATTAGCAGACTTGCATGGACGGACCAATGAAAATAAACATTTCACAGTTCCTCCTTTACTCAATCTTACTCACCTCATCCTATTGAATAAGAATGGTTTCATTTACATTTTGATTTCATCCCTGCCGGTTCGGTGATGATCCTCCGTGCCCTTCATTATTATTAGTGGTATTATTTATTTATCTTTTTTTTTTTTTACTTTGCCACTTCAGGTGTCCCCAAGTCCCAATAAATAATCGTTTTCTTTGCTTTCTCCCACCAAACTCATTACACGCCCCGCTCCATGGAGGTTACATACACCACAGGCTTTCACCATCAATATTCCCCCTGTCGGTTCCACCTGTTCAACAGCTCTTTGTTCTGGGACCCTCGCTGCCCTTTCCCCTCCTGAACTATCATCCACGCAATGAAGGAGGGAACGGGGGCTTCCTCCTCAGGCTGGATCTTTTCCCTCCTCCATTCGCACGTGACACTCCACTCCCTGCGCCTGACACTATCAAATGC
Source organism: Urophycis floridana (assembly GCA_027123135.1). Lineage (NCBI taxonomy): Eukaryota > Metazoa > Chordata > Actinopteri > Gadiformes > Phycidae > Urophycis > Urophycis floridana. Next base: position 2,205,049 of record JAOPUI010000002.1, on the reverse strand, counting down.
CTTTTTTTTCCCCTCTCTCCTTTTCCTTCCCATTTCTGTTTGTTTCATCCTCATTCATCGCTCGCTCGCTCACACGTCACTCTGGGCGTTATCGTTTTCTGTGCACTACTGCTCCTCCAACACGCGCTCCAGTTTATTTTGTTCTTTTTCTTTTGCTACACGAGACGCTGTCTGCTGAGCAGGCTGTACTGAAGGCCGTTCAATTCGACATCATCATAGCGCGCCTGATATGCTAACGCAGAGGACCACGTGCACGCCCACATGCGTGCATGCACACCCACACACGAACGGCAAACCTCGGAGGAAAGAAATGCAACACTAGTCACACACACCCATGTTGGCCTTTTCCAGAAGGTTATCAGATGGGTGTTTAACAAGCCAGGGGTCAGGCTAAAATGCCCCAATTACAGGGAATGTCAGAGAGCGGTGGCTCTTACAGAAGAAGGAATAAAATGCGGGTGCAAATCCGTGAAATCAAACCAAATTAAACACCGTCTTCGTCGCTGTGGAGAGCAAAACAAAACAAAAACCCACCAGTAAGAATGGATTCACCGGCACATCGTCATGCCGTGTGTGTGATCAACCAACAAGCCTCTCCCAGGGCAACTTCATCAACGCCAACGCACGCTCCCTCTGTCCGCACAAAACATCCTCCTCGTCAGGGTTCCAGCGCTTCATTTTTCCAGTGCGAGGCCCATGTTTTTTCTCTGGGGCTGGAGTGTGTACAAAAAGGTCCATTCATGGTGAACCAGCGCACACTCACACCCCTCCATGGCCCAGCAGGAGGATGTTGAGGCCTCTGACGCCATTTAGTGTTAAAAATAAAATAAAAAAAGACAGAAAAAAAGTTATTTAAATCCGTGTTTGCGAACTGCAAAGGCATTGCTAAGGCCAAACAAGAGCACATGTTTTTGCATACAACTTTTCCAGAACTGTGCCTCACACTCAGAGGAGTCGAGGACTAGTGTTGCTCTTATTTCAACTGAGATTGTAAAGTAATGAAACATTTGTTTTCTTTTCCAATGCTCAATAGTTAAATGAATATCTTTAATTAAATGTATATATGTATAGGTATACCGACGGTAAAACAATATCAGATTTTTTATTAAACTGATTCAGTTTTTCACAACCAAGAATGTAGTGCCGTCCTAATTTAAAAGTTTTTAAATAAGATTTATTTTCATATCTGGAAGCTTTGACAGTCAGCGCAAGTTGGAGAAAAAAATTCTGGATGCCAGTGATGTTGGCCAATTCTCTGAGGCTGCTAATGTGCTAATGGATTGACTGAATGTCTATGGCATATGTGTGGAAATGTGAATATTTTTTCCCTAATGTGAAATATACAGTATATATTCCTGAGAATATGCCAGAGGCAATTCAGGTAATTTACTCTGCTCTTAAATTCTAAATGCACCCGTGAACCTACTTGTGAGCCATCTTGCCCATCCTTAAATGATAATATTTTGAACACCACTAGTTTACTGGCCTGATACCTGGGATGTGTCAGGTCTGTGTTACCTTACTGCTGTGTCTCACACACATGTGGTGTTCACACTGGCAGCGTCTCTGCTGCTCTCCGCTGCCTGCCAGCCCTGTCTTTGGACACTGAGTTCATGGCCAGTTTTTTATTTAATGTCATTGTGAATTTGATTTATATGTTTTTTTTTCGACAGGAAACATTTTCAGAAGTGTGTAGGAAATAAATAATACACATTTAATTACATAAAATGAATACAGCAGGCCCTCATTGTTTGTGCTAACTCTCTTTAAAAGCAATTGTGAGGGCTGGTTTTGGTTTCTGTGGTCCATCGTTTCCAGGGGTCGGCTTAAACATATCTAGTTTGCCTCACAAGAGGGACCATAATTATCGTGTTCATGTTTGTAGCATATTCTACAGAAATAGGCATTGAAACAGTTTATATCTGCAAAGACACACGCAAGCCTCACAAAAAAAATAGGCGAGACTCCAACTCTGTGGATGAGGCTACGAAGCAGAGCCCATCTCAAAGGGCTCTGACCTGTTGACATGGACGCCGAAACCACAAGCAACAGGTAATGGCACACACACGCTGTGTCCCAGGCGTCAGCGCTCATGTTGTACCATGTTAGCTACATAGTTTTATGGACAAAATGAGTTCTGTTGAAGGAAAAAACATTCATGTTTTGTATCTGAGGGTGAACAAACGCAAGTTACAATGTTAAACAAGTCTGTACTATTACTAGATTCCAGCTGTATTCAAAACGTATCTGCGGGTGGCCTCTCTCAATAAAGCTACAATTTGACAGACCCGGAATTCCCCTTTTGACAGCAACCCATGAATGCCACAAATCAACACCACCCAGCACACATGAGAAGATGAAGGCTATTCAAAAGGACACCCCGGTTCATTATAAACATGGGAACAATTCCGTTCTGTCTAATTGTAATCCAAGCATTTTTTTTGAAGAGCATTATGAATTCCCGTGGGCGGTCTCAGACAAGAAAAGCAATTTTCACAGCTGTCTGGATGATAAGAGGTACACACTTTGTAAACCCTGTGCATTTTCTCCGTGGGCTGGCTGACACGAAGGAACATCATTCTCAGCAGGATGTTCTCTTGTACACAGGAGTTGACAAAGTGGTTGACTTAGTTCTTTGCCTGGCCCCTTTTTTATTTCAATGTCTTGGTGAAGTTTCTATGAAGGGACAGTTTAAGACACCATGGAGGAGGGAAAAAAATAAAGAATGCCAATTATTAAATATTGCCTTTTGTCTTGGGGATGTATAGTCGCAGGGTGGTACAAGTGAGCAAGACCCATGGGCATACTATACTGTAAGAGTGTACAATTAATTATAGCCAAACCATGATTTTATCAACACAAAAAGTGGTTATAATAGCACATCAACTGCATTCATTGTTCACTGCCACTCACATTAGAATCATGGCAAATAGTTGAATGATGAATCTCTTGTTGTGGAAGCTGTTGTCATAGCGATTACAAATTGTTCGTCTACCAGAACGCCATCGAGATATACAGCATATATATGTTTGTGGCGCCCTGGATAAAAGTTGAACAGGGTGTCTGGAGTTGGAAGTCTCTTACCATCCAGGCAGTAATTTGATTTCCTAACGGACCCTTTTGTGTGCTGCAGTTCTAATGACAAAACACTGAGTGCAGTGCAGTAAACCTGCACTCAGACGACATCTCTTACGCTTGATGGATTACGTGATGTTTAACATCGTCTCTAATCAGTTGAGGCATTTTGGCTTGGCCAAGATAACTTTGCTCTACTGCTGCCAAAAAAAATGGAGGTAACAGGGTTTTGGAAACACCCTGTTGTAGAGGATTAAGCGGTCGGAACCCTTCATGCAGAAAATAACTTTTGCAAGGTTGTTTCAAGAAAATAACAGGATTGTGGTGAAAACAAACAAATGCATATCAATCCAGACTTCTTTTTCTGCACTTCTTGCACCTCCACAATTCTGTGATTCCGAACATTGTGATTGGATAACATTTTTTCAGGACAGTAACCGTTTCATTGCTGATGTGAATCTGACAGTAAACTTAGCTTTACAACATAGATGAGAGAAAATGTATTAAATGTATTGTATTAAATTAGATAAGATAGAAATAAAAAATAATAATGATTATTATTTTTTATTTAATATTTTAATATGTTTTGGTCCAGAATTTTTAGGCCTTCTCTTAAGGCATAGAAGGCCCTGGAGGTTCCCCACTGCAGTGACCAAACCAAAACCACATTGAGTATGAAACAAGTTAATTTGTAAAGGACTTCTTTAGTCTTGGCCAGCAAAAATAAAATCTACTTCTAATTAAGCCCACTTAAGACATTGTTACATGGTGCTTTAGAATGTATTTATCCATCAATTGGAGATTCCAGGTCGAGAACGCAGCAGCAATGCTGCCTCTGAGCACTCCTTTCCAGAGGGAGTCTCTTTCAACAAAGCAGTACATTAATAACCTTACCTTCCCTGCACTCCTCTGTGCATTCTCCCTTTCTTTCCCTCCATAACCCTTAGCTGAAAGCAGGGTTTGGGTGATCCTGAGGAGCAGGGTCAAAAGAAGGCACCACATTGGTAATCGTGCCTTGGGCAGGTGTTTCAGTTGGCATTTCCATATCTAAGCGCCTGTGGGCAGTGACACAGGGGCTCTGAATGCTTAAATACAGCACCAACACAACCCCCATCTGATCTGACCTGAAGCGGGCAACCAGATTGAAATAACAGACGAGGTGGAGAAGAAGTAAAACGGGGGGAAAAAAATCACCAGTGTGGAGACGCTGACACACAAATTAAATTATTGCTGTTCACATGTGCCTCTGCCCCCTTCACCCTATTTCCAAGAGGGTGCACCTGTTTCCTCAGATAAGGCTTCTTCAGATCAGCACTTTGACAACAACGCCATGGTACCATGCACTGCTTACCTACAACCCCCCCCACCAACCCCAACCTCAACCCCTACCCTGCCCATTTGTAGATTATCATTTTGGGAGTATGCTACATCCTTTCTACTGCAGCTGTCGTAGCCTCCGGCAACATCCACTTAACAGGTATTACAACTGATGGGGTTTATGAAAGACTGTGACCCATGGGTTGAAGTTTATCCACTTACTATTGCATGCCATTCTTTTTATTTAAGCATGGAATACAATACACTCCTGATATTGTTGTGAGATGCAAAGAAGAAACTGAGCATATTTCTGGAACTCAACCCTTCTGTGGCGTTCATATCTGTGTTATTCAGGCAGTGTTTGTGGGTCTGGTGGTCCCGCTGCATTTTGGGGTTTCAATTCAACACAATGATATTTATTTATAATATTTAATGTTAAAATGCTCAATAGATTCAAATCACATCCAAGGGGTCCCACATACACTATACAAGGGTGAAATGTCTTATAGATCTGATAGAATGATAGTTTTCTATGAGTTTTCTTTTCTGATAACTTGTTTGTCATTTAATGAAGGGCATAATGTTTGCAGCAGCACTACAGTGTTTAACGACAGCACAAATAAAACTAATTACAAAACGAATCACAGGGAAAAGGGAAAAGGGGACATTGTGTAGTCATGCACTGCAAGACTGTTCCTCAAACAGACTTGCTGTGATAATGCTCATCGCTAATGCTCATTGCTAATTACTTAATCTGATGATTTTGATCTTCAAACACTCTCAATCACGACAGACACATTAGAGACCTTTAGTGTTGTGATATCAAGTAAACAAACATGAAAAGAAGGAACATGTTCTGAAACGGTTGAATGTGGTATCCTCACTGAAGTTTAAACAGACTTTGGACAGGTTCAACAACAATGTTTTTTGATTTTAATGTTCATGGTTAATGTGGCCTCATCATCGGGACACCGGAGTGACATGAACAGTGACGATGAGGAGGACGGTGATGTTGTTAATAACTAAGACAGCCAGGGAGGCTGGGAGCCTCCTGGTGCTGGTTAATGTAATGACCAGGGCAGCCATAACCTCCTCTAGGACACCGTCAAACAAGAAGTAAACAACCTCTGTCAGGTCCAGCACCTCGAGGAATCCAATTATGAGCAATCATCACTCTGCTGAATTTAAAAATAGGAAACATATGAGGCAGCCCCTTACTTGGGTAATGGACTGCACTTGAGACCATCCTGATATTCACGTTTACATTTCACAATGAATATCTTTCTGGCCTTGGCTGAGCAGTAATTGATTTCCAAAATGTAGCCGCAGCCAAACATTTTGTTCATGTACCTGACAACACACTCCAACCAATCAGATTGATGCCCATGCTGTCTTTGTGCATGTCGCGTCCGATTGGAAGTAAAGCAAAAACATATTCTAATGTGCCTTCTGTGCTGATTTTGGTTTGTCTTTTAACGTCAGTCTATTTTAGATAAAACCTGTTTTGATTGCTGCACTTTCCTTGAGTGTTACTCAAGTAAACAGCTTTTCAAAAATTTGGCAGGACTTGTTCATCATGAGCTGATTGGTCCAAGCATTTAACGTTTTTGAAAAAGGCATTCAACAGGATCAAGGCCAGACTGATCTGCAGAGAGAAACAGAATGTGAACTTGCTAGATCATGATGGACTCACAAGGCTAGTTTGTGGCAGATAAATATAGAAGTGGCATCTATTCATCTATCATACATATACATCTATACATCTATCCAATGTCTTATAAAACAAACACACACATTATTATTATTAGCATTGGCGTTATCGGCAATATATTTGTACAGAGTTTCTGTGTGAATCCTGTCTTCCTGAGCAACAGGGACTGATGGCAGGTATCTGGAGACTTCTTGCACATGTCATCGTCACTAGCTTGAAAGGCTGCCCCCCCACCCTCCCCCACCCCAACTGCCTTTCTGTTGCCATGTTGTGTGTGAGTTTGCATCTTTCCAAATTGCGGACTGCACAGAGGCAGCATTCAAAGTCTGTTTCATCCTCTTTGGGACGAGGGAGGAGGGAGATGTGTCATCATGTTATTCTACCAGGGGAGGCGAAAAATAACATGAACAAGAAAGAAGCAGCAGCAGCCGGTTTCTTCCATACCTCCCTAAAGCACATATTAACCCCAGAGTGGTTTACCATCGGGGTGATGTGGTGATCTCACCAAGGGGGGAAAGACAGAAACCCACTTCCAAGCAGCAGCCCATTGGGGCAGCGCTTTGACTTTGAAGATTCCCGCAAAGTCACAGATTCCATGCATCTCAGGAGACTGAGATGTCTCTCCGGCTCCATTCTCAAGACCTGATGAATGTGATGGAAGAATGAATTCCCAATTCATTTGTTGGTAATAATGATGAATGAGAGTTATTTGGATTAAATATACATGATGGTTATATTTTTATCATCTGCCTACATGAGGCTTCTCTGTGCTTTGCTGTGGTCCGGCCCACACAGCAGGCTTTGCAATGTTCTGCCATCTTCAATGAATGAATAAGGGTGAATCACCCAAAGGAGCTACGGGGTGAAAGAAAAGTCAACTGCAACAACCCATTTGCATGGCAAACATTTTAAATGCCAAGCTCTGCTTGTGAATACACGATAACAAAGATAGGCCTGGTTCCTGCAAGAGAACGAGGGTGAGAATTTGACTTTTGATCTTTTTATTTTAGCAATTGACATGAAACACGATGGGCACCATTTTTTCGCTACAAATGAAATGAATACAAATGATTCACACACAACCACACACTCCTCTCTCTCGAAATCCACTCACCCACATACATTTTACTGACACACATAGCGGAAAAGATGTTATATTCTATGCCCCTGACATGAAATCTCTATTAAGAAAATATATAAAAAATACCCAAAACAGAAACCCAGTACCAATGCATTTGATTACAATATATTACAGTAGATTAGCTACTTAAAGTGTTTAAAATTGCAATGCATAGTTTACAAGTGATATATCCATACTCCCATACTATATATCCACATTTAGTTAAATCAATTAGCCCATAATACCCTGCATGTGAATAGCCTATAATTAGTCACTTTTGCACTAATGCCCACCAAAGCCTTGCCCTTTAACATAAGCAGTGGATCAGCATGTCTACTCGCTCTGAGCTTGCTTTTCCTAGTCAACCCCATGGCAAATTTTGCCTGAGCTCCACAGATCATTAACTAGAAATGATTTACCCCAAATACAGAAGGCCCACAAAAGATACAGCATTTTTAGCTAAGTTGAACAATAGACAGGGCCAGCAGCTCTGGATCTGTTCTTGCTTGAGTGGTGGAACACCAGCTCAAACCTCCACAACTCAGCGGCAGCAGACACTGATTGTCCCAGACATGTAATCACAAGCTTCGGAATCACTGTGTGACAACTTGTCACACATCTATGCACTATTTAGAAGTCCCACCGTTTATATTCCATTAGCGTTTGAGAAGAAACCTGAGGTGTTTGGCCTCCACCACTGACACATCATATTGTTTACCCAATATCGTCAAGGTTTAGGAGTGTCTGAAGTCAGTAACTTCCTGTTACTGATTTCACCCATCACTGACTACAGACAAAGGTGGTGACTGCACTATCCTCTATAGCCTGATTATTAAAGCAATTCCTCATTGTCTCAGAAAATGTCACCTCTGATATCCTCATAATCATGCTGAATTTCTATTTAGTGTCTTTTGGGATGTGTTTTAACAGCTTCAATAACAAAATCGACTTAAATTCTGATTCCCGCTTTTATTTCAAATAGACTAGACCTTGCAGTGCACTTTTTACCGACCATTAGACTAAATCTATGGAGAAGCTTTGGATTATACAGAACTCTGCTTCTAGGCTACTAACCGAAACAAAGAGAAGAAAGCCTATCACTCCAGTTTCTGCTGCTCTGCACTGTCTCCCAGCATCAAGAAGGATTGACTTTAAAGTCCTTGTTTCGTATGTAAAGCCGTAAATGGCCTGGGACCAGCCTACCTCATTGACTCATTGGCAACATATATGCCAATGAGCCAATGAATGCTCAGGTCCTCTGCTGCTGGCTTTTAAGTTACTCAAAAAAACAAAAATAGAGTTGGTGATGCTGCTTCTGACAATCAAGCCCCTAAACTTTGGAATAGCTTAACTCAAGAAAAAGCAAGCAAGCTCAGTTAAGAAACAGCATTAAGAAACAGCTAAAAACATACCTGCTCCATTCAGCATCTAGCAAGCACTATGCTACTTTATACATATTTATTTTCTATCTGATCTTTATCTGTGCTTTTTTTCATTGTATGAATCACTTGGATGTATGTATTTTGTTATATTTTATGCTGCTACTACTCTGTATTGTACAGCACATTGCACACCATTTTAATGTATGGAATGATGCAATATAAATCAATTGAAAAATACCTTAAAGGCAGAATCAAAATGGTTTTGTACAGAAATTGTGTTGTTTTCTGTTGCTCCCTGTCCCACAGATTATGTTAGCACATTTTTGTTCCAAATCCCACCAATAAGACACAGATTGGCCTGGGTGAAAATGCTGAGGCGAGTACCACTCATGCAACGAACTCCAGACCCTGAATCACAGAACATCTTCAAAAAGAAGAACCAGGCAACACCTCTCAGCCACTCCATCAGCCATAGTAGTTCCTTAATGTGTTACTACACCCAACAGCATGTATTCTAAACAGATCAGTGGACATCATGTGCTTAGATCATGTATATGACCTTAGACTGCAGTAGTTTGAGTGAATGGGGTCTGCTACATGAAACCTCAGCCATGCTCTCTACTAACAAATGTTAGCCTGATCATCATCCTGTGGATTGCTTCCATCTGGTTCTGGGATTATGAAGTCCTAATTGGTGTGGCAGACCTTCTGGAGGGTGATCACACCAAGCCTTGGCCGTAAGCTAAATACTCAAAGGCACTTGTTGTTATGAAGTTGTAGTTTTAGCTCGTCTTGCCATCAATAATGTTTACTAAATGCTGTCCAAGTTTGTGTTTGCTGACAGCCAATTAAGCACTTAGAGATCCATGCTTTCAGCAATTTGATTGTTGGAGAAAAAAAAAAACATTGCCCACCGTTCTCCCAGATTTGATCTTGACTGCTATCAGACTTTAGGCTATTCATCCAAAGTCTGATTTGTGAAAATACTTCCTCCTGAACATTAGATTGGAAACCTAATCTAAACGTTGCATGGCTCTGTTGTTGATTTTAGAGCCAGTCATCATGGAAAAGCAAAGAGCCCATAAAGCCCTTTGATGTTTAGGTGTGTGTGTGTGTGTGTGTGTGTGTGTGTGTGTTGGGGGGACTCTCAACATAATCAGAAATAAAGCTGGCAGGACTTCAGCTTAGAGACCCATATCATAAAAATTAAATCAGTGAGCGACCTGCCAGCGGGTTCCAAAAGAGTCACAGTCAATGTGGAACTGTCGCATGCCTCTGAAAGGGCCCTGTCGTGGATGATAACCATCTACACTCTGTGTGATCTGTTGGATGGTTTTCACTGTTAAAATGTCACTAACCCCCCAAAAAACTGCGGACTTCAGAGTGGATGGCCTCATGAAGCCAATGCTCCACTGTGAGCAACAGTGCCTAGATATGTAGCCCCTCATATCCTATCTTCACTGTCTAACGCATTTCTGACAAGTTATGCTCTCTGTATGGACAATACAAAAGCAGTTCAAGAAATACGGCTGCAGATTCAATGTTAGTATTTTTGTTTCTCTTTTGCATTTTCAGTTTTGTCATGTCTGTAAGAAACATGGCAGAAATGAAATGATAGGCACAGTTACAGACAACTTTGATGTTTTCAAAGTTGCCAGAAACTTTGAAAGGTAATATGTGTCCTATTTCCATAGCCCGTCGACACTTATTGAAACTGATTATTATATAATTTCTCTTAGGACAACAATTCCTAGCATTTTTAGGAGCTTTACATACACCCTTTAGAAAGAGGATGTTTTGTTAAGTTGGATAGTGACACTGCCTGTTTGCACTGTGGTCACAATGAAAGCTACTATAGGTACAAAATCTATTGTATAACATGTCACTATGATTTGTTTGAATACATGTGTATGATCTTAACCCCACCACTTTCTAAAGACAATAGTCCTGTGTTAACAATGAGCAAAGTGTAAATGTGTGGACTTGTAGAGTGGGTGGTCCACTAACTGGAGGGTTGCCAGTTCAATCCCCACCTCCAACTGTCCACATGTCGGACCCCACAAATGTACTGATTGTAAGTCGCATTGGGCAAAAGCATCTGCTAAATGTAAACATAGATCTAATATGCACATTGCTCTGTTTTACATCACTGGAATTCAACTGATGTATATTGATTCATCTTAACAATAGCCAGGATCAAGGGAGAACGTATAAGACTAGATGAACGTGGCATGAAACTGGTCGAACCAGGAAATCTTCATATTCAACGAGACCCAGTGAAAATCTAACACAAACAAAACATTGACACATTTTGGTGGGCAATCTGTGAGATGTATACTTGTTATTGTCAAGACTGGAATGGAATTTTGTACCCAAGTTACATCTCTCCTTAAGTGACCAATAATCCACGTAAAAAGGGGAAAATAATCTTAAGAGATGACAAAAGATGAGACATGAGAGATAAAGATGAGAAGCTATTCTTTTTTGGGGGTTTCTGTTCAGAAAGAGTCTGCTTTGCAACTTCATTTTCAGTTTAGATCGCAAATGGCCATCATTGAACTCAAGGAGCGTAAGTTATGATCTATGGAGCATAATTTTTCCAGCAGTTGTCTGAGTGGTCTAGACCAAAACCGTTCCTGCAAATTGGAGTGAGTGGTGCTACAGGGTGGTTGCAACAAGAAATGAACAGCAGATAACAGAAGGACACTCAGTTGACACCAAGCGACAGAGTAAACATATACCACAGAGTGAAACCTGAAGGGAATGCACCGTCTCCAGTTCAGCATGATGGTTGTTTCAGTTGTTAGGCCCAAAGTGGACCAAAGGACCACAATCTGAGGGAAGTTGCAGCGCATTTCTTCATTCAATTCTTTGGGGACCGTAATTTATTGATCATGTAAGTAAAGGAAGATGGCTATTATCAGCCATTTCCCAAGTTTCATAACTTCTAATCCTAACTCAAACTCATCAAAAATGAACATAGAACCATAACAGTTTTGGCCACCAGGTCTTGGACTTTTTGACCATTCAGACCGTAATAGCCTGTGGTCCCACTGCATGTTCAAAATAAGGTACATATATTTAGAATTTGTATCCTGTGCAGATACCCCAGAAAGATGCATGCCTTTGACCTCAATAAAATGTATTTAAAATGTGTAAGTATGGATTTATAAAATGTAGCATTTGTAGAGGTTATTTTATGACATACTATTTTTCTGTTGAACATGAATTGACTGAAGGTGTAATGTTCAAGTCACCCATATTCATTTTATGTAAGCCTATTGGAATATGTTATATATTTTTATTGGGTGGCAGTGGGGGGTGACGGCATAAAAATTATTGCACCGGGGCCCTTAATGACCTACATTTGCCAGTGTGAACTTGCCATATCTCATGGCGATAGAAGACAATTGCCGTGGCACCAAAATGACTGTGGGTCGATCTGAAAACTAGGAGGGCTTAAATTCAGTGCTTCAGTGTCCTGTTGCTAATGTATTGTGGCTGTTTGTGCACTTTGCTACAGCAGATTCAAAAGCATTTTCCACAATTCTAATGGAGATCTAACAAACAGATACCATTGTCCCCCAGGTGGGATCACTCTTCAGAATCTCCATATGGCCAGTCCATCCATAGTAGTGATAGTGTAGGCAATTCTAATCACCTGTCCATGCTTTTTAAATTTTAATCATCAAATGTGTCCAAACTGTTTTCAAAGCAGTTTGCTGCAAAATAGTGCATAATATGAGTAAAAAAATTACGGCATGAGAGCATGTGAAGAGGATCATTTACGTGAACCTGGTACTCAATGCTTGAGAGGTGGCAGCTCTGCTCACAGATTTGAAATTGAAATAATCTCTTAGTCACTTTTCAAATCTTAACAATGAATGAGCAATTTCATGTAATTGCTAATGCGTAATTTAATGCATATCTGAATGACTGAATGCAGGTGAGAGAGTGAGAGTGATCCTTGATACTTCATGTAAACCAATAGTAACAAAACCACTCGGTGGCTAACAAAACCCACTCAGGGCTTCCGGTTCCGGCGCCGCAGCGAGTGGCAGCCCGACACAGCAGCTCCCGATCTTCTCTTGTCACTGACCGGACTTAAGAGCTCGTATTTAATCTAATCTATTGTTTTTTACTGTGTTTAGAATTTATTTAGCCAGGCTCTTTACTGCTAATCTATCCCCTGATTAATAAAGAACTATCCTATCCTATCCTATAACACAATTTATAAGCAATGCAATAAAATTAATAATTTACATTCGCCCTACACAACTGAGTCTGGTCACATAGGCGTGCAACACACATTTCATGACCCCTGTAACCGTATAACCGGCCAGACAATAGACACGCAACCATTTAAATGAACAGTAGAAATGGATGCGAAAGAAGGTTACGCGTTAGTTGTCTCTATTTAAAACATGACGAAGTGTATCAAAGTTAACTCCCAGAAACAATTGACCTTAAGCCGCATGCATGCGGGTCAATGTGGCCTTTGTCTGCAACACAGGTGCTCCAGATGGGAGGTGGGCTGGAGAGTCAGGAGGGAGGTTGGATACAAGCGCAGTAGTTAAAAAAAAAAAAGAAATAAAATAAAAAAGACATTCCAAAGACCTGCCGTTCAACCACCCTGCACGGCCGCCGAGCGCAGCGTCACCATGGTTCGCCCTTTGCCTTACTGAGTGATGCAAATCATATACCCTAATGGCTTTAAACGGCATCGGAGCGACATAGGCCCATAGCAGCAGGTCTGCGCCGAACTTTTAAGCCAGTCAAATAAGCCGACTTCACAAATGAATGGGACAGCCGACAACCAACAAACCCATTGGCGCACTCTTAAAATGACTCTTTATATTGGTCCCGATAAGAACCACATATCAGGGCCGCTACTTGCTGCTGCCTTCCGGGATGTGAGAAACGTGCCCCGTGCCTGAAACACGACGAAACGCATCATAATGTACGCAACAAGTAGGGCCTCGTTAATATATGTGATACTCACTTGAAACAAGGTGGCGAAATAAGTAAGTTCACACGTCTCGTGGATCTTGCTTGGTTTTTACGCCCGCTTCCTCGTCGCTGCAGCCCGTCTAATGAGATCTTGTTCTTGCTGGCCCAGCCCTGCGCCCTGGATGGAGCTGCTGAAGGTGGAGTCATCCATGCACCTACTCTACAGTGTGAGCGACACGGAAGTAGTGTAAGCTGCCGTTATTCATGTGACCGTCAGTCCTATGTTGAAACCCTTACGGGTTTTTTTCGTTTGTTCCATTGTGTCTGTCTTTCTTTCTCTGTAGGTCTGTCTGTCGGTCTGTCTGCTTGTCTTTAGTCTACCTGTGTTTTTTCTTCGTTTCAGTTCCGTCAGTCTGTCAATTACTTAGGATAGGATAGGATAGGATAGGATAGTTCTTTATTAATCCCCCTTAGGAGAAATTCACAGAGACCAGCAGTACAG
>JAOPUI010000002.1:2172125-2186932 GCA_027123135.1 Urophycis floridana | reverse complement strand
CACACTCACACACACACACACACACACACACACACACACACACACACACACACACACACACACACACACACAGGTTAAATGTTTCTATTTGTTCAGGCTCTTGTACCTGCATATTTGCACTATTACTTCCAGGCAAGCTTGTGTGCATTCAAACACATGTGTCTTTGTGATCTGGAATCTATCAACTAGTATTTTAACATCAACATGATGACCAGGATTACTGGCCAAATTAGATTTAGGTTGATGTATGGAAAGCTACAATATTGCACTTTTTGACGAGCATCTGAAGCAAGCAGCTAGCATTTTTTTTTCTCGTGGCAATTTTGGTTCCTCATTTTTCACTTACCTCAACTTTTCTTGAGATCAGATATGGTTTTTATATAAGATGTACTTTATTACCCCAGACGTAAAATTAGGGAATTAAGGAAGCTTAAACAATTATGTATACCCGGTGAGTTGAAGGACAAACACTGTAGTTACTGTAGTGGAAATCTGCCATATATTATTCAGCAGTTTTATTTATAGATTGGCATCACATTAGTATCAGTATCATATTATGCAGACTCGCAGTAAAAACGTCATCACTTACAGTAACTGCACATAGAGTGAGTAATGCTTTTAAAGACTGATGGTTGGGCAGGAGGCAACATTGCAACTTCTGCACTTTGTACGACATCTGCCAAGTACGCATGTCACTTGTGTCAGAAGCAACCGCACATCTGGTTGAGGCCCAAAGTGTACCAGAAAGAAGGAGGGTCCCTGTCCCTTACTGGAGCCGGTGCTCTCAGAGATGTCACGCTTCATTCTCCTCACTCAGTGGTGTTTTCAGAGACTCTTTGGTCCACTGCAGCACCGAGGGATCCCAGTGAGAGGCCGCAGCAGGCTGGGCTCCAGCTCCCAGGTTAGCGGGTGGTTACTGGTAGGCCGCAGACATTGGCCACGGCAAATCATTTGTGACATGTGAACTTTTTTTTTTTATAAATAGCACTAATGCCCTGTTTAACAAACCCATTCGAACCATGTTTACCTCAAACATCACAACCTGACGTCATGCGGGAGAGATGGCGTCGATAGCAGGAAAAAAAAAACGAGCCCGCAATCTAGTGTTTAATGACCCTTTAAATCCTAGCGCCGCCTCTTACAGTGGCTCGGAAAAATGACAGCGGCGAAGCGCTTCGAGAGCGCCCCAGGTAATAAACGTACCCCGTATCTAACCATCACATCAGCCTTGTGTGCAGCATAATGGAAGCATACTTAACTCTTCCCCCCACACTCCACCCACACACACACCCACTCCACCCCCAGTGGTAATGTAAGGTTTTCTTGTCCTTCCAATTTTGGCCGAAAGGTCCTGCATTACTGCATATAAGTATGGGAAACATTGACGATAGGATCAGTAAGTAGGAAAATTCTATACAGTAGTCATTTCCCTTGTCCAACAACTCGCTGATAATCTTCGCATATAACAAGAGAAGGGGGCGGGCAGGGCACATCTTTCTGCTGATGTCGACTCATTTTATTGCCCAATGCTTATCTTTAAAACTGTTCCCAAAGAAACTCTTTACAATCCTGTGTGTGCGTGTGTGTGTGTGTGCGTGTGTGTGTGTGTGTGTGTGTGTGTGTGTGTGTGTGTGTGTGTGTGTAGCAGAGGACAGCTGATTACCTTTAAATGAAGGGGTTGTTTGTTCAGCAACACTACCAAGGTGCCCTCAAGGTATTCAAGGTGTCCTCAAGGTACAGCCCCCCCAACAGAAGGCTCAACACCACTGACCAACTGACCAACTCACACCCAGCCATGCTGGGTGTGAGTTGGTCAGTGTGTGGCACTCATTCGGAAGCCGACAGATTGGACATAGTTTCTGGTATTGCTTTTTTTCCTACCTTTTTTTCCCCCGCAGCATTTACCAACGCTGCATTATTTACTTGTGTCACAAAACACTGGCATTTGCATATTTATACACATCTGCTTTGCATATTTCCTAGCTTTGCTCTTCCACTCTGGAGGCTTCTGGGTAGAGCCACAGTTGGTGTGGCTAACCAGCTACTGCGGAAGCACGTCCGGGACCATTAGCAGTGCAGCAGTGATGACGGTTTCTGTATACCTTGTTCAGTACCTACAGTGTCCAACACAACCAGAACTACCCGGCCCGTCTCAGTATTGGAACCAACACTCGAGTGAAAGAGGCTAACATTACCATTGTTTTTTAAAATGGATGTCCCACTTATGTGCATAGTACCCTATCATGACACTAGGGTACAACAAAAGTTATATTATTGATATATTTGTCTAAGTATGCCTGAGTAGCAGCAAATTCAATGCCTGGTAACTGCAGCAGTTTGTCAATAGTGGTGGGCTGGCAAACCCCTTAGTGTATACATTAAAGCCCATTATACTCCACTTACACAAGACACACAAATGTACGTGTGCACACACACACAAAACGACCCACATAAACGCACCCACCCACACAGCAAAATAAGCATACACAAAACTGACACAAACACAAAACATAAACACACACTTTACAACATTACACACACACCCTTAGTTGGGTCTCTCATACCTCTGCTTGAGACTCCTGCACATTCACACCAGCAAACTGGCGAGCTGATCGATAGGTCAGTGAGTGATTGGCTGCTGCGCTGAGAACAAGGAGAGAGTAAAGGAGTGCAATATGGTGGCTTCAGAGGGATTGTCAGAGATGGAGAGTAGAGACTTACGGAAATATATCTCCTGGCGGAGAACAGGAGAGAGATGAGAAATCTTTAGAGGTGGGAAAATAGAACAAGTGGATTGAGAGAGGTTTAGGCGAAGAGGGGAGAGAAAGAGAGAAAATAGATATACTGTGTGGGTGCAAGGGGAGAATAAAAAGAGATAAAGGGTGATACGGTGAAGCCGGATGCTTGCAGACTCGCCTGTTTTTTTGCTGTAAGCTGAAAAGTTGCCTACTCTGCTTCGGTAGCTAATCAATTTCAGGCTCCTTGCCTCATTCTGTAGAAAACAAGCCTTTCCTATTTATTTTTTTGCTGTGGATTTATTGACACCCTTGGACATATTTAAAGAAGCTGTAACCAAAGTTATGTTTAGAACTTTTTATTTTTATTTTGGGAAGAGGAAGTCGATTCTCACATTTGCCTCACACTGGAGTCATGGCAAGTTACAAACAAATGAATTGGCTTCATTCTCAATAAAGCATGCCAGGTTTATTTGCATAGCCCCTCAAACCTCATACCTCATACATAATCTGAATTATTTTTCATCAAGGCTGCAGACTAATGAGTATGAGTAAATGTTCAAGTAGAAGAAATAATATATGTGATTGTGCATACATGCATGGGTGTGCATGATATAGGGATATTGATGGAGAAGGCCTTAACCACACACATCCATACAATGCCAGAGGTGAAAAATCACCCTGCTTGTATCAGGGTGATACAAGGGTGATAATCACCCTGGAGTATATTAGCATAGGTTTACCACATAGACTGCCATGAAGTGTGAATCAGGCTTTAGTATAAGTGCACTAAGGACATTGGAATGAAGCAGTGAATGGGAAGAGGTCAGGATCCAGCTAAAAGAATATCAAATGTCATATTGGAGAAAGGCCCTTTAGTTTTAGTTCCCCTAGTTTGTTCTGTCTGCCATTTGGATTTGCCCATTAGGTGTAGCTGATGAGTCAAATCCTCCACTCAAATCAGCTTACTGCATGTGCATGGCAGGGATAAAAAAATGTAAGATGTAAAACTATCCTTCCCCTTTATGAAGGAATGGTGGATAACTGGTAAAGGGTTTTGGTAGCCAAGCATAATGGCATAAAGGCATAAAGGTTTTGCATAAATACAGGGCCATGCATCAAATAAAAATGTCTGTACTGATTGAACAATTACATTTAGAAATTCAGTAGGACTCTTTACAAAAGCTAAAGTGCTGGGCAGCCTCATCAAAAGCCATGCAGAATAAAACTCTGAGAACAAGATGTTTTTTTGGAAAGGCAATACAAAAATGTCACTGCAGTGCAGCTTATGTTCCAAGTGAGTTAGCTGTGATTGTATGAGTGGCATCATCATAGGACAAACACAGGTGTCCCTCAAAACACATCATGGTTGTGCTCCTTTTATTTACCAGGGCACATGTAGTAGACTAAACTAGTGAAGATAAGTCTACTATTCGTGCCCCGGTACATAAAAGAAACAGACCCATAATTAATTTTTTGAGGGATACTTGTGTTTGTCTTACAATGGTGAGTCTGTTGAAAAGAGTCTATTCAGTGTGTCCTATCAAATATGCAGCATCACTTACAGTCAAACTGAACAACTGCATGTTCGGATGAGGACCCTTGCATGATGGAGGGAAAATCAAAGAAAAAAAAAGATAAAACAATAAGATAAGGGTATCACAGAATAAAATAAGAGCAGGTGTGTGGGTATAACGTGTATATAAGTATTTGACATGAGCCATTGAACAGTCAGATGTTTTCCAAGGTGTGTTCCCATACAGTCAAACCCGGGCCTTCTGGGTGAAAACCAGGAATCCTACCCACTAGACCATATAGGAATTTGTCAGCATGACTTTGTCTCATTTCATAGGGATTGTAATGCATTATCAATTTGCAGGACACCTGAGGCCATGGTTCGAATTAGGGGGGAGCTAAGGGGAGCTGAGCTCCCCTGAAAGCCTGGCCTGACACATTCAGGGTGAGCTCGAAAAAAATGTCCACTTTAATGTGTATGCATGTGAATTGGAAAGTTGTGGTGCACACTGTAAAAAATAGGGCTCCCTTGAAGGCTGTGTAATTCGAACCCTGCCTGAGGCACATACGACATGAAACCTGCAGGTGAAAGGGAATGCAAGGTCCATAATGCATTTGTGCTGATTACAAAGGTATCAGATCATATCAAAAGGTCATATTGGAATTGCAGAAGAATTTGCTCAAGATAAATAAAAAAAACAACTCATGTACTCACATCCTAGCCCAGTGTGACAAGGTGTTTACCTATGAAAACATTATGTTTTGGATGATAAACTGATCTGAGAAATCTACTAAACTTTCTGCAGATGCCACCGGGTAGTTATTTGTAATCTATCCTTCTTTCTGAAGATTCTCTTGTGTGGAGATGATTCACTGAAAGAAAACTGTAGTTGTGTTCACAATTTGGATCTAAAATGACAATAGTTGTATCATTGTTATGTTCTTTATTATTATGCTTGTTAATGGGCATTGTCCTCTGCACACATGCACAGACGTCTCACGCAACGATGCAGTGGGCATCAGAAGAAACGTGATAAGAAACAAGAATCAAACACATGCAGCAAACAGACTGTTACACCCCTTTAAAACATTTTGAAAGGTGGCTATTTGTCACGAGAGAAGGTGTTAGGAAAGAGTGTGGAAATGGAGAGGGTGTGTGTGGGGGGGGGCAGGAAGAGGCAGGGGTGGATCCAGGACAGAAACGCAATTGGGGGGAATAAGAAACAAAGAGAAATGATTCTTTGAGACTCGGGACTCTGAGATGAAGGCCAAGAGCGAGAGAACAGAGTGGTCAATGTGTCTCTGTCAGAACATTTTAACCTCATTCTCTTCCCCTACCCCCCACCATCCCCCATGCCAAAACAGCTAAACAAAACACCAACAACAAGTCCACCCACACACTATTTGCCTCCATGGCATCTCTTTCCATGGGCGCAGTTGTGAGTCCAACCCCCGCCGCGTGTGACTGTCTCCTGTCTCGCCGGCTGCATCACCACTCCGTCAGACACGCCTCTGGGGGCTGACGGAGGAGGGGGAGAGTGGGATCAAAGTTGGAGGTGGGAATAAAGAGGGCATACAGAGAGTGGGAGACAAATAAAACAGAGCAGGGTGTTCAGTGCTAAAGCAGTGCTGCAGTTGGGAGTTGACTTCGGGTGGGAGAAGAATGAGAATCAAGTCACGCTGCTTACCGCTTTCAAAAATCAATTTTGGAATGTTGTTTTTTTTTTTTGGCTGCTTGCAATCGGCTGACATAACACTTGATATGAGCACATCTAAAACCTGCGTAAACACACACACATTTTGCTCTGCTTTAATGGAATCCTTTGCCACACTACTTTTAATGGAGAAGATCCTGAAAGGAGCCCCTCTACTGTATGTTTTTGAATCGAGAGACTCAAAATCGTATCAAATCATTACATATGAAATACCCACAGCCCTGGAGTTGACCAACAGCATAAAGCAGGCCTGCTTTATTTATCATCAGAAAATACAAACCAACGCAAAAAAAAGTGTGACAATGTTCTGCACCATCTACAACTTCATAGTCGATGACCTGCCTTGTAGCGCCAGGGGATTTACAGTCCGAGTATCCATCTAATCCATTCCCTCATAATCCGATGTATTTTTATTGAGCCCCAACAGCAGTCCAATTCAACTGCCCACCCATTGCTACGGCTATTACATGTCTTTAGCTATGGTTGTCCAGCTCCAGATACATTTGGAAGTAATCAGGGACAAAGCTCCTGGTCGGGGCATGCACTTTTCACAGACGCTGTGTGAAGGATAGCCTAACCCCCTGACCCTACCTATAAAAAATGCTTTCAGGGGTTTTTTCACTCCGAGACAGCCGGCTCCTCTGTGAACGCCCCTTCGATTCAGTTTCAATCAGCAGAGGACAGGTGAGTCACATTGATGCTTAATCAGCAGGTGACTGTGTCACCATTGCAGCCAAAAAAAGACATATGGATGTAAGAGCACGTGTAGGGAGATGATTATATGGGTCAAACTAAGAAGCAGAAAGAGTAAAGAGAGAATGAACCGTAGGCCGCCAACGTCTTCCAATGTGTTCCTGCATCAAAGAAAAAACTAAGATAGGCTGTGCTGAGCCCCCTGCATGGTTTCCTATAACCTTTCATATAAGAACTCTGAACTACCTGCAGTTTTTTCTTCATATGGTGTCTCTCAATATGAATAAAAAATAAAGGGCCTTTCTCCAATATGGCTGTTGTAAAGATGAGAGAAAACATGCACATCCATGGGATCTTGTATCGCAACGTAAAATACAAGCTTCGGCAAAAACACTCCTCAGCCAGCCACCTGGATCTGAAATGTCACAGAACGACTAACCATATCAAATTGTAGACCTTTCTATGGGTCTTGCAATTACATAAATGCTACATTTGAAGGAAGGGATTTTGAGCCTCTTTGAAATTACCTTCCCTTAAAAAATGATAGGCGTTGTTATGGACTTTCAAATGTAAAATGCTGTACACACAAGATTCATACAGTGTAAGTAATGGGAGTTTAGCGCTATAATGGAAGGGGTCCGAACACATAAGCAAACCACTGATCTCACTCCAGTAGAGCAACACGGTCCCTACCAGCTGCTGGTAATTAGCCTGTAGACAGCTGATTACTTCATCAGATCATTAGATGGGCCAATAAAATCAACCTGTCTTACCTTGGAGGACAAGAGCTGGACTACTTCCAGTCTGTTAGCTTAGTCTCCATGTGTTACTGAACCCCCAGGTCGTATCAAACTACAGTACATCAGGTCGGTGTGTAATAACATTTACAATGGCGTATGTTTTGGAAAGCTGGAAGCTGTGGGAATACATTTTCAAGGGGTAGCCATTTGCAGATACACCTCACAAAGCCAAATATTAATTGTTTTTCTTAATATTGTTTTGATGTGGAGGCACAACCATAAGCAGTGCATGCAACCACCCCCTTGCCTTTGGTAAAGAAGTAACCAAAGTGTTTGATCTTGGCCTTATAGAAAAGATCACACAGGATGGTGCCTGTGTTTAAACCAAATAAGACTCAGGTCTAATGCTGTGCTGACCTGAGAAAACTGAACAGGGCAGTGAAGCAGGAAAAATATGTAATTTCAACTATGGAAGAATTAGGATTTCC
The DNA here is from genome assembly GCA_027123135.1 of Urophycis floridana. Taxonomy (NCBI): domain Eukaryota; kingdom Metazoa; phylum Chordata; class Actinopteri; order Gadiformes; family Phycidae; genus Urophycis; species Urophycis floridana. The sequence continues at coordinate 2,179,046 of JAOPUI010000002.1, read as the reverse complement.
GCCACTTGCAATGTGGGATAGGCAGTGAGACCTAGGTCTACATGAACCATATTTTAGTTCATACAGTGACGGAGGAGCTACGCGGGGGAGAGGTCATAATGGTCATTGAGGAGGCCGGTCTCAAACCAAACAAAAGCGTACCTTCAGACAGAGAGAGATCTGTTTCCTGGGACACATAATCGATGAACCGGGGGCTAAGACCAAACCCAGAAATGGTCAAGGGAATAGAGAACTTTTCTCAACCCCCACAACTTGACAGACTTTAAGAATTTTATCAGGACGGTGAACTATTTAGTATCCCACCTCTCTCCACCATGGGGGCAGCCACTGTACGAACTGCTCCAATATAAGGTGGGAGTGGTGGTGGGGAAGCCAACAGCAGGCCGCATTCCACAACACATGGGAAACGGGCAGCACTAGCGACTGCAGCAGTGTTGGTGTCTTATGATGCCAGGGAGTCTACGGAGGTGTCGGCCGAGGCAGGCAGCTATGGGGATTGGCGCAGTGAAGACTTGGAGGAGCCTGAGTGATGCTGAGACGAGGTTTGCACAGATTGATAGAGAGCACTTGTCCAGCGCGTGGGCGTGTTGCTTCGAAAAAAATGTCTGCACGGCTATGACAGCGTCAGTCTGGTTACCGATCGTAAGCCCCTGGTTCCTCTGACGAACAGTAAGGATTTGGAGAGTGTGCCCATCCAAGCCACAGGCTACGGATGATGCTTATGGTTTTCAGTGCGGTCGCAGAGTAGGCACCGGGGATGACTACAGCCGTCGTAGATACCCTCTACCGAAAGCGAATCTGGGGATATAACTTCCCATGAGAATGTGAGTGCACACATTGACTCCAGTGCTTCTCCACATCATTTTGAGACTGTGCTGGATGGTATCCAATCTAGGGGGATCAAGGGGCATGCCCCCCCCAATCCCCCCACATGATTTAAGCCAAATGCATCAATCTTGTGCAAAAAACTGGATTAACATTTATTTTATGATGAAAAATGTAAGCCAAATTCAGTGTCAACCTAACTAACTCCCACAAAAAATGTTTGTCCCTCAAAGCATTTTCATGGGGTCTTGGTTTGCCAATAATAATAAGCTTAGCTCAACAGTTACAGCTACAGACGCCATGGATGTATAGGCTTAGGTAATAAGGAGGGTTGCCATACTGGGCTTCTTGTTTGGTTTTGTGAATATTAATGGTTGCTTTTGTGGTCTCAATTAGTTTGTTCACTATTTGGGATCTTAAACTATTGCATGAAAAGCTACCGTGGACTTAAATAAAGTGACTACAGATGTTGGATGTTTTTCCAAAAGTGTTTTTCATCTTCTCTTTTCTCTAATCTTTTTTGCTTCAGTAGATTGTCTTTGATTATAAAATTGCTGCATTGGGCAAATTCATTAGGATATGCTAAAGCCTTAATACTTCATAAGGTCACACTTCAGCAGAAGTTGCCTTCCTTATGTAGGTGCTCATGGTGATTACAATTCACTCTGCACCCGCCGTGCTCAACAAAGACGAACACAACAAAAACGTACATGATGGATATTAATCTGGTAAACAGAAAGGCATAGGCCTAATAGCCGATGTAGTCACATTTCTTATCTTTTAATCTAGCATGCAGCAATGTATTTTTTTTTATACAATAGAATAGACATAGTTGTATTTTTCATGGGGGAGACTAGCATGAGTAATATGCCAGCAACACCAAGAAAGATGGAGGAAATCAGATGCAACACAGAAATAGGCACTGAACCTGTAGTGGTTTATCAGGAGAGGGTGGCCCAAGTATGCACACAAGACACCCAGCACCATCACAGACAACCAGGACAGTATCCATAATGGGCGCCAAGTGTAGAGAGGGCGAACCAGTCAGTCAGTTGGCCCAAGATCATAGCTGAAGTTCTGAAGTCCTGCACGTTCTGTATTGAGAATAGGACCAGACCGGGTGAGCTATACCCTCCAGGCATTGGTACATAGTGATAAATCTCTGTTAATACAAAAAGCATGAATAATATGTCTGGCAATTACTTTAGACATTTTGACATTGTCCACTGATTTGTTATTGCAACCATCATGGTTCTTAGCAAGCTTAGGGCCACATTTGCACCCCATGGGTTACCTGAAGTGTTAGTGAGAGTGAAAATTGCCCTTAGCTTGTTTCAGAAGGGTTTGGGGAGTTCAGCAGATAGTTTGACCTCAAACACATCACATTTAGCCCATTGTGCTCAGTGCAGTTCAGATAGCAAAAGGGATAATGATACTCAGAGACTCCCTGCCATCTTTGCTGCCTACACTAGAGGAGAACCTCACCTCTAGGTGGCCAGACCAGGAAAGGTCAGGAGAGCAGATGCCATGGCTCAGGAGAAATAGGTATTCTTCTGTGGCCGCAGCAATGGAGTAAGAACCCTTCTACCACTAAGACAAAGAGACATGGTGCTGATGAAATTTGATAGCAACAGTTGTCAGCCTTTGCTGTCGTGATATGCTATATGTGATATGCTTTGCCATGTGAAGGCCCATGCTCCAGTTCCCCAGTTCATAGACAGTGGAAATGGCTCAAGGTGGACAGTGTAGGAGGAACAGACGCAACTTCTCTGGGTGCCAAATTCAGCCACTCCCAGTGCAACAGCCTCAGACCAGGTCACACAGGACAGGCCTACATACTTTGAGTGGTGAGTCAGGTGACACTTTTTGCCTCCGCACATGAGCATGCAAGAGCTCCATAGACTCACACTACAGGGACTAATATAACTCCCTTTGGAAGAGTATGCGATCCATTGTAGGGCTGTAGTTATTGCGGGATGGACTGACAGAAAAAAATATGAAATAAGTGAACAAACAAACATGGATGAAGGCTATTGTTAGTCATATATACAGTATATACTGTATATGAATAATGGATACTGTTGTTGACAAGTTCATCACGAGACCTCTTAGTAATCCTGTTTGTATCTTGGAAGATGCAATACAGTAAAACATATGCAGCTTATATTTTTAAGAGAGAGATGTAATGAAGGTAAGTTCATGGTTCATCAAGACGCACAGTTCGTATGGACCTAGTAATGAGGGCAGACTGGTCAAATAGCGTTAAAGTCAAGCAGCAGAGTTGTGTTAAACTGTTGATTTGTGAAATTAACAAATAAAGGAATCAAAGTTAATCCTGCAAAGTGAACTCTGTTATATATAATTGCAGCCTGTACCTTTCACACTGACTCATTGCTTTTGACAGTATCTCTCTGTAAATAAGGGCATGTCATTAATATAATGTGTGTGTATATATATCATATTATCATATCGCTAATCACTATTCTCCTGCTTATGTAGAGAATATTATCAAATTTGCTAAGGAGTTACTGAGGTAATCTAATATTAGATAACACAGTCAACTATTTTTGCCATGCCTCATGTTTTGTAAAGTTAAAATGCAGGGATCTTTTCTTTTTTGTTGTTCACAGCAACATTCACACATTATGTCGCATTGTGTCACCTTGTGACAATGTAAGGCAATCTAATGTATTTCACACCAAATCTGGTGAGGTTACATTCGAGGAGCACTGAACTAATTGCACTGTTACTGAGTAATTGGTGCCTACCATTCCATAATAACTAACGCAGAAACATAGCAGGCGGCCGGTTCAACAGAGAGAGAGATTGGACAACAAGAAAAATGTGATGAGTGGGTCATACACTAGGATTACTTATCTGAATACTCTGAACACCTTTCAGTTCTGAATGTGGATGCTGATTAGGGCTCTAAAGGTTGTGTGCATTGTGTTGGATCCATTAACGTAGAGCTGAAGTCGGGCAGCGTTGCACATATTTTATACCATATAATGCCTAGTATGTACACTCTCACACTCCATTCACATCCAACATATGCCATGTAGCCAGTATGCTGTCACAGACCGGGACACAATGAATGGAAGTGTTTGAACACAAGTACCTTGCTAGACTCTGTGTGGTCTTTCTGATGAAGGGTTTACTTGTACTCATGACTGCTGTCCAGGACTCTGGAGTGATGCTCCAGAGTTCAGCATCATTAATTAAACATTAATACAGACTGTTGTGTTTGATTGAATTCAAATTGCCCTGGTCCAGATGCTGGCCTTCCAATTTTTGTTCTCCCCCTTTTGTTTTCCAGTACAAAAGAAAATGTCAGCCCACCACCCTCATCCTCACTTAGTGTGCAAACGTGTGTGCGTGTGTGTCATCAAATGGTGCTGTTTTGTCCTGTCGTAAACTAGCAGTTTGCCTGCTCTGTGCATGTGTTTTTTGCGGGACCAAATCACTATGGTCATGACTCTAACAAGCAGCTGGCATTTCCCCCCATGTGACAGTCTCAATCACCGCTGTCAATGGTAGGGTTAACTACTAGGTGTGAGTCTCCCTGTCTTTGTATGTGTCTTCGTTGTGTTCTGTATGTTTGCTTTCATAGCCGTCTGATCCTGGACATTTAGACTTTTAAACATATATGTAAAAAGAAAAAGAGCACACAGGAAGTTATGGGAACAATACTGTGTACCTCAATGTGACAAACATTCACAAACTACTATTCCCATAATGCACCTGCTCTTTCCTACAATATAAGCCTTAGTACATTTAGACGGTTGAGTCTAACGTTTTTTCCCATTGTTTATCGTCATATAAAGTAAAATAGCAAGGGTACAGCGTGTAGTGCTAGACTGGAACCAAGCTAATTTGGTGACGACATCTGTAAATTGCGAACATGTGGACGTCAATCGTGCTCTTTTGTGATTGGTCGAGAATGTAGGAGGCTGAAGGGGTCAGTTTTGGAAATATCATGCAACCTGAATATTACGATAGTAATGTTCAGGTTGTACATATTCTCAGTAAGTAAATAAAATATGGACATTTATTGGTTGCAGCAGCAAAAATTAAAACATCTCTTCCCTCGTCACCTTGGTAATATGGTTTGGCTGTTCGTACTGATAGAAGGATTATCATATGGGCTTTAACACGGAGGGCAGAGGGACAGAACCATGCTGCTAAAGTACAACATGTATGTATGTAGCTGTGACAGATGGTAAGCACTGTCCGTGGCTGAAGGGGGTGCCCCTACATATGTGTTTGCGTGTGTGTGATTGTGTGCATGTGTGGCAGCATGACCATTTTGTTAATAGAACAATTTCAAGAAGGGGCATCCACCACTATCTCAGAAAGTGATAACTGACCATGATTAAATCCAATACATACTTTATTTCAATATTTTACTTTTATTTACAGAAGCCCTGAACGGCAACATAAATAAAAACAAATATGAAGGGGAAAATAGGTTGGAATGATTATAAGTAGCCAATCATGATGAGTTAAAAAAAGAGTTGTGTTTTCACAAAGTTGTTCAGATGACTTTGTTCTTTACATCAATTAACGGAGGAATTAATTATGGTGAAACAGCACAATTCCTTAGTGGCTGCATGGGTCTCCTTTAGGGTTATTAGGGTTCTGTGAGATTCAAGAGAATATTAAATCCCCTCGAGACTATATGGCGAAAACATCTAGATCATAGAAATCATACGGTCTGGATCCTCCTGTATCCCACACAGTCAAATGGCGTATGGGCTGAATGTTGTATGCAGGGGCTTTTTTTCTGTGGTTGAATGTCTCCTTTTGACAACAGAGGCAAATGTACCATATATGTCAGACTTTATGCCTTTTCTTCATTGTGTAACAGTCATTGAGTACTGCATTTCTTGAACAATTTAAAAAAGAGAGCACAACAAATCATTGTAAATGGTGTGGTTACAGAACGGAACAAGAAGGATTGGAGGAATTGAACACGAAGCAGGTGACCCCTTCCATGAGCACATGCACACGCACACTGGGGCTGGATGTTTTTGAACTCATCTAATCCCTGTCAAATTTTTGCACAGTACACCACAAAAGAAGAATACATTTTTATTTCTTCTGTCTGTCTCTTCTTTGATGAGGTTTCTAACCACCTATCAATGCACTGCGGGTAATTCCAGGTACTGCAGAATGCTACTTGCCTCTCCACTATGTCGTTGGTTGTGATGCTATTCTACATTGGCCACGACGTAGCGGACAAACTGCTAAATCCCCAAAATGCTTTGCAAATTAGAAAAATACAAGCGCATGAACACTTAATAATAACACATGTGCAAAAAGTACAACACAAATTCAAATGTCACAACGCATTTGCAGAAGCCAAGACACAAAAGTAAAAGCCACAACATAACAGAAGAGAGCATCAATGATTGGATGTTGACAATGAAATATGTACCTATACTTTTGAAGAGTTTTATTATAGATTTGGAAGGTATTTTTCCTTTTTGTGGATTAAATCAGCGTTCGGAAACAGCATTCTGCAGGTTTTTTTATGATACCGCTAAACCTGACTGAAGTGAAGGTAATGTTTTAAAGACTGAATTTTTAATTAGGATGAGGCTAGCCACATTATATACCATGAGAATATAGACTAAATAATTGGTTTGGCAATAGTTGTTGGGCCGTGTCTTGTCATCAACATCTGTAGATACTTATACAAGTCACACATTTGCAGTTGGATTGTGGCTTTTATATTTGTATTGTGGGATTTGCATTTGTGTTGTGGCCTTTGCGGGTCTTTTAATCCAAATCAAATCAAATTTGCAAAGCATTGTAGATACACATTTCATTTGACACATCTCGGCCACCGTACATATCCTAAAGGGTTGACTCAATTCTAATTGGTAAACAAACAAGCGAACATGGGAACAGCCCTCCATCCACACGGACAAGTGCCTAGCAAGCACCAAGCCCCCAATGTACTCGCTGCATTCATGATGAATGATAACTAGACCGACACAATTAGTGTGTGTGTGAGAGAGAAGAGAAGAGAGAGAGAGAGAGAGAGAGAGAGAGAGAGAGAGAGAGAGAGAGAGAGAGAGAGAGAGAGAGAGA
>JAOPUI010000002.1:2161987-2172025 GCA_027123135.1 Urophycis floridana | reverse complement strand
AGAGAGAGAGAGAGAGAGAGAGAGAGAGAGAGAGAGAGAGAGAGAGAGAGAGAGAGAGAGAGAGAGAGAGGAGGAGAGAGGATGGTAGATTTGATTTAAGACATGAGGAATGAAGGGAAAAGGTAAGCCAGGAAGGAATGAAAAAAGAAGTGAAGGGGTGAGTGAACCTTGCCACAAAATGGAAATTTGTAATCACCTCACAAAGCCTCTTGAAGCAAGGCCATCATGAGAAAGTCATGCTTATGTCTTCATCGAACGTATGGCAAATCAGCAACAACCATGAAAACATAAAGAGAAATTTAGGCCATCACATGGGACATACGTATGATCATCCACCACACACGCACACACAACCATGCACACCCGTCCACACACACATCAAGTACTTGAAAAGTACATCACAGAAAATGGGTTTTAGAAATACGTGTCCTTTAAGAATCACTACCAATAAAGGCATGAGCACATGGACACATACACACACATGCACACAAGCATGCACACACTGACACACACACACACACACACACACACACACCCACACACACAGAGTAGTGTAATGTTACACACAGCCAGACGCCTGTATTGTTCCATCTGGTCTCAGGGCTTAAGACCAACCCTGAACCACAGTAAGTAACCTGTCCTTCTGCTCCCTCTAGCTAAATGGAGCTCTCTTTGTCCTATCCTTTTCTAATTTGAGACACACACGACACAAGTACCAGGCCCTGTTCCAGAACGGAGCTCAGCACTTGAAATCCTAAATTGAAACCTGAAGCCAGACTTGATCTTGCGCAATCCAGCACTGCAGAGGATTTATAGGTCCAGAACAACCGATTTTCAATTTCAGAGGGTCTTTGAGAGTCTGAATGGCGCACGTTCGCGGCACGCTTTGAAAGCCGTCGTCAATCAAACACTGTAAATACGATCAATAATTGATTCCCCATCTCTTGCGGTGGAGAGAAGCAGAGTGCAACATATTTTACCCTGGTTGAGTGAACGCTCGTCACCGGAATGTATGATAGAGGATGTATCATGACGATTGACACTCGACTGTTTTAATACATTAGCGTATTCATGTATTCAGCTGGTGACTATCAATATGTACTTCCACAAAAATGACCTCACCCATAATGTATATTGTAACCTATATTTAGGTTAGAACTATTGATAAAATAAGGCAATTAAAGTACATTATGGTTTGGTCAACCTTAAAGGTTATGTATCAGTCACTTTTATTTGCAGGTTTCAAACATGTGGGTGCATATCCACAATGAAGGATGAGGAAGATGTTGGGTTAAAGGTCGGATTGACCAAAAAAATAGGCCCACGCTGGTCTGCCCACGCTGGTCTATGCCCAGCGTGGGCAGGACTGTACCTGCTTTAATTCTCAGTTCAGAACATAAGTCACTGTAACTGAACTGGATTGCCTCTGATCTTTGAAAGAGAAGAATTTCAATTTGAACATATTTTGGTATGGAAGGCCACTTCTTTTTACCTTACAAGAAAAATTCAACATTGTTGCATGGTGTTCTTCTATGTGGTTATTAATCAAATGAAAATGTGCTTTGTTGTGTACAAGGACACACATCAGAAATAAAGAACTGCCAAATGTCCCCGAACTTCGTATTCACAGTGCATTTCAAAGCTCTTGAGTATGCTGCGACACTGAAAAGGCTTAAACAGAGAGAATACATTACAATGCCTTGATCAAACTGTCTCTTAGACAAAATGTTGCAAGACTCATCAATAACAAAAAAAACATTAAAGATACAGAAATATATAAGAACAGTTCTATATTTGTTATCAAATGAATGCATTATACTTAAGATGGTTGAATCATTTCAGGTCATTGAGGATAAATGCTAATATCGTTTTCTGAAATGAACCAATAGTAATTATAATAATAAAACCATGATGTTTGTTTGGTTTAAGTATTAAAAAAAAGAATAATCTGTGCTAACCAAGCTTCACTTGTGGTTTTCATCTTCTGTTTAGTTGTAGTGTCTGGACATATCAATATGTCCAGTCAACTCCAGCTTCAACCAGGTGGTCCTGCCACATTCTTATTACAAATCATGAAATAAAGGTCAAATCAAGTTGTTTACATTTCAGTCTTTAGCACGGATCATGACCTCACAGTGTGAAGGGCAAGAGTGAATCGACATTAAAATCCAGTAATACTTGAACAATCAGCATGTAATGAAAGGGCTTTACCTAACGCAGGCAATGACTAATGGAAATAAATTGAGGATTTACTCCTGTTATTCATTGAGTCCATCAATCTTAATGAAATCAAACGGCATCCAATTCCTTGTGTATTCGTTTAAAATAAACACCTTCATTAAAATGGACTATAGTAGAAATGCCCCCCCCGAGGGTTTTTGACAGTTCATGTGTATGTGGTTTCTGAGGGAACAGAATCATTAACAATCATAGGTCCCCTTAGCTGCACAGCCATTACAGTACATCTCTGCTCACCCATCTCAATTCCCTCATCACTCTCTAACTATCAATCTGTCCCGGCCCTTGGCACTGAGGTACAGGATGGAATGCTACACACCTGTTAGTCGGTTCCTTGCTTTTGTTCCCCATAGGTGTGCTTTGGCCATACTCTGAGAATTGTCTTCCTTTCAAACGCTGTTCTTAATCAAATCCCCTGAGAGGTGACTTTTGCTACATGCACAGCATAAGATTACTATGTTCTTCATTCTTGCATGTGTGGCCATTTCTTCATGACCCTTCACTAGATCATAACTTTTTCATACTGCTCAATATATTAAGACAAACACATTTACAATCCATGTGAAAACACACTTGCCACTTCTGGAGATATCCTGCTTCAAGGACTGCTTGGATCAGGCAGCGTATTTTTACTTTATTTAATAAGCATTCTCTGCTTGGCACTGCTCTGCTGGTGGTCTGCTGTAGTAGGTAAAATTAAAATTAGGTAGATCTAATTGTGTTCTGCTTTTGTCATCTTCCTAAAGTACATGCAATTGTTCATGGTGTCCTTGTGTTAGTAGACTTGATGTAATTGTATATTCTTCTTGTCTCCAAGTCACTAGGTTCTCTCAATCATATGGCTTTTCCTACCAAAGCTATGCAGATGAGTCAAAACTAGTTTTGTCCTTATCCCTGTCTGAAACCCAGGTGGCAACATTAATCACTGCATGGATGGGAGCTACTCTTCTTTCCAGGAAGGTCATTCCCCACCCATGCCCCCTCCATGAATATTGACAACTCTGTGGTGCCTGCTGCTCGGAAGGCAAAGAACCTGGGTGTGCAACACTGGATGGCCAGCTGTCTTTCGTTGGCTCATTGCTGGACCACCCACTCCTGCAGATTCATGCTGTACAATATCAGGAGGGTATGTTCATTCCTCAAACAGAAGGCCATGCGTGTATTGGTCCAGGCTCTTGTCATTTTTTTTTTTACGGCGACTCCTTTTTGGCAGCTCATCCTGAATGCAACTGCCAGGCTGGTCTTCCGCCTTTTCCCACATTACACCGCTCGTCCGCAATCTGCACTGGCTACCGGAGGCTGCTCAAATCCGATTCAAGTCACTAGTACATGCCTACCATGCTGTGAACGGCCCATCCTACATCCAGGAAATGGTCAAACCATGCACCCCAGCCGGGCCGCTACGCTCTGTGACTGCCAAAAGGCTTCACTGTAAATATACCCCACCCACCACTCAGCACAACCGTGTTCACATCAGCACAACATATCTTCATCTGTTCTGATCATTTGCATCGCAGCCCATGAAAAGTAAAAAATATATATAATATATCCCTTTACTCTATAATGTCGCAATTAAAGTAGTTTGCTTATTTGAATTATATGTGCTCACATAGTTCTTGCCCTTGTTGGGTTGTACCTTTTCTAATGAATGTCCTTATGTAAGAATGTCAGCTATATAACTGTGATATAATGTTAGGACATTGTGTGGCATGCATCAATGTGTGTTTCATCTCATATTATCCTGATCATTTATAATAATAAATGATAATTATCCTGTATTTCATCTTTTTACCTCATGTAGTCTGTTTATGTGCTGCGAGGAAAGGCATTTCTCTTGACAATAATTGCGGATAAAATTGATTAAGAGATTGAACGTGACATTCGGGATAAATCACTACTTTTCATGGTTTGCTAATAAAATGCATGTAATGGCCACTGGAATCTGAGTGGTGAGCGAAATCAATGTGTTCACGATGGTATGACCGTACCCCACGGCCACGGGTTAATCCCCATTCCAGCAGATCCCCACCCGCCCTGACGTTTTGGATACTCCCTTCATTTACTCTTCCTTCTACTTCACTGTTCAACTGTAGGGTACAGTTAATACTCAATTTCTATTGCTTCTTTCTTCGCCCCATTTTGTCTATTTGCCTTTTTCCCAGCCACCATTCCCCTAACTCCTCTCTGCCATCACCCCACCTCCTTTCTCCTAACATAACACTCCTCACTCCTATTTCCCCACTTTCTCTCCCATCACGCCGAGGAAAGGTAATTCTGTGGGGATTATACTTTTTTTTGTGCATATACATTCTCTGCCCTGTCTTCCCTCCCTAATGACTTCCAACAGAGAGCTTATGCTGCTGATGGTGATGGTGCTACTTGTGCACCAACAGCCAAAGCTACAGTTAGCACACCCAAGCATAAGCTACAGCTAGCACACCTAACAGCAGTTAACAGTCAAGCTAACAGCAATAAGGAAGACACTAATGCTAGCACACCATACATTAGAAGTCACTGCTAGTGCACACAACAGAAGACACTAATGCTAGCACACACAATGGCCGAAGGCGCTGCCAGGGCAATAGCCCAATAGCAGAACAATAGCAGAACATAATGCAAGAGCACTCAACAAAAGAATCTTATGCTAGTGCATCCATATAGCAGAGGTTACCACCGCCACACTTAAAAACAGAACCTCCTGCACGCAATAACAGAACCTTATGCTAGCAAACCCAACATAAGAGGCTAATGCAAGGGCATTCCAACAGCATACACTATTGTTAGAACACTCACCAACAGAAGCTACTGCAATCAATAGCAGAGCCTAATCCTAGTGCACACCAAACAGCAGATGCTACTGCTAGCACACCCAACAGCAGAGGTGTAAATGTGGTGTTTCCAACACTCAACATTGCTGAGCTGTGTTAAAAAATAAACATGCATGACATCTTGTTAGCAAAAGGAAATTAATGATGGTGTTTTTTTTTTCTCAGCAACAGCATCAGCTCTGATCACCCTTCCCCATCCCCCTCCATACACTCTTCTGTTCCTACTCTTCTTTAAATATTCAGTCATGTTAGGCCATTCGATTCATTGAGCTGATAGATTTGAAACATAAATCAGCATTTTAAAAAAGTCCTTCAGATCACATGTTTTACTCCAAAACTAACTATCTATCATCTCAACATTGGTCATCCAATACAGTCTCACGACAGTTTGTGAAATAGTCACGAAATGCGTGTACATGGACACAAGTTTTTTTTTTTTTTTTCGTGACACTCAGCGCTACTTTTGTGCTTTTGGTGAAGAAGCCAGCTCACAAAAAAAAGGCTAATTTGTGTCCATGTACACGAATCAATAGATTAGGACGATTTTGTGATTATTTCACGAACTGCCGTGGAATTGGATTGGGTCATCATATTTGCTTATTTTATGGTAAACAGGTATAGGATTAAACAAAAAAGTGGAAACATAAAATAATGCAGTTCTAACTTTAGGAAACACTTCCACTCGAACATCCCTTGATGTTGAAACTCAACTACGTTGGCAACACTTGGCTGTTTAGAAGGTAAAAGGCATTTAGCAGACGCTTTTGTCCAAAGCAACTTACAATCAGTACATTTGTGGGGTTTGACATGTGGACAGTTGGAGGATCAAGTGGATCGAACCGCCAACCCTACGGTTAGTGGACAACCAGCTCTACCTACTGAGCTACTATCGCCCCAGGATATTTAAAAAGAGGTTTCGGCCTTTAAACCAACCCTTAGCTGACTCTATGCCTGAGCTTCCTTCAAGGTTCCCCGCTGTAGTTGTCTACAGAGAAATACATGAAAAACTAAAGCTACAAAACATCTTGGAAGATTTACCCATGGGTGGATAGCTCTGACAATTTCAAATATTTTTTTACAAAAGTACTGTAAGAAAGTTAGAATTACATTTGCAAAAAATAATATAAACAGGCTACGTAATTAAGGTCTTACAATGAAAGCACACAATACACTTTATTATACCTGCTTTGTATTCATACTCATTATAGATCAATAAAGGCTAGAGTGCCGAAGTGGGAAGTCTTTGTCGTTCATGTGTGATTATTCTACGTTATGTCTTCCATTCTACCCACTCTCTTTATACAAACACAGTCCTATTCCAACAGAACACTCTTTAAATCTTTACAGATCACTCCTATAACCTCACCCATCTCTTCCATCTCTCTCTCCTACATGGCTGTCTCTTTCTCCCCTACCACCTACCTATTGTGACATCCCTCGTGTGGTGAGAATAATTATTCTTCGTGTAACAGATGGTGCCTCCTTCTTCAGGGATCCTATTCTGGTTAATGATGACAGACACGCAACCACACTCAAGACCGTACAGCCGCTGGAGCCTTTGGTTGCTACAATGTATCTCTTTGTCACTCTCAGCATAACAATTACAAAATTGTGACGCATAAAAGCAGATACACACAAATTGGTCCAGACATGAATGGGCCCTGCTCCTTTTATGAACCAGGGTATGGGGAGTAGACATAGCATCACCAGTTTATTCTACTACCCATTCACTGGTACATAAAAGGAGCAGATCCATAATTAGTGTTATGAGCGCCACCTGTACTTATCCTACAGCCGTGAAAAGGGTCTATTAGAAGTAGGTAACAGTTGAATGGGTAATAGAGTGTAAGATCAACCAACATCTTTCCAGGTGGAGAAGATATTCAACCACTCATATTCCACTCAACCAAAACATATTACAGCCAGACTGACATTAGTGTCTGGATTAAATTGATATGTTGCCATGATAGAGTTATGGATGTCGTATCTCTACATCCCATCATCATTCCTTTGAGGTGAATATGCCACTGTCATAATCGTGCTACTTTCCTCATTACTCTACAACTTGGTTGTGTTTTTTGCTGCACCATTTCTGCTTCATCTGCCATTTGTGCTGCCAATAGGACTTTACATATTTGACTGCATTGGTTCATTGATTTTTCGGTTGGTCAGTCAGTTGTTCAGCTCACTAGAAATGTCTCTTCATTATAGACCTTCCCAAGCACCAATCATGTCTGCGTTATTCTGAAAAAATAGAATAATTGACCCATTCCTGAATCCTGACCCAACCCCATGCACTTTTATTGCTTTTATTTTAAGACATATTGATAAAAAATAACAAATGGCTAGTTATTTACGATAACCATTCTTATGCCTGACAATTTTATTGATTCCCTGATTGATACTTTTTCGTGTTTTGCATAATTTTTTCTTCATGTTGCATTCAAAACATTGATTTGTGTTCTTGGCTGTGTAAAGTGTGCTGTGTTTTCTTATGTTCGCTGTGACTTTTGTACAAATGACTGCTATAAATTTACCAGTGTTTCTTTGTTTGGTAGATTACAGTCACTTGTGTCTTTTACTCATTGTGTTCACCCGTGTTCAGCAGACTTGACTGTATCAAGCCATTTCTGTTTTGTGACAGATTAAAACAAAACAACATATTGGCTTTTAGGTACAGTGGGGTACTGTGGCTTACAATCTCTAGACATACAACTGTTACATGAGGCTTGTGCAGGGCAATAGAACAAATTTGAAAACAAGAAAAAAAAACCCTGCTACCATGTAGATTCATGGTTTTGTGCACAATCCCAGTCCATGTTTGTGGCTTACTGTTTCTTTGGAGAGGTCCATTGTGTTCACCCGAGTAAAGCACACCTGACTGCATCAAGCCATCTCTATTTTGTGTCAAAACGTGTAAAAGTCAATGGTCTATGCAGTTTCGAGCAGTAATAACATCCACTTCCCATCACCCAGATGCAATTATGCCATGACACTTGTTTGAAGTATGTTGTTGGTAGAGTGAACCCATAAAGTATGTTTTATTTAGTGTACTATTTAGTGCAGCATTTGGACATTGTCTAAATGGAGATGAGGGACTCATATTTCAGACCGAACTCAATGTAATAAACTGCTATTACTTCAAGGTTATTACTGTTTTCACCTTGATTGTGAACCCCAATCAAACCGCAGTTTAATGAAACATATAATTCATTGGATCGTTTTGGAATAGGGTTAAAAATACATATTATGTTGATCTTTATTTTGACTTGATTTTTAGTAATCAACACAATGGCCAAAGGCCATGCCACCCACCTTGCAAAAAGTTAATGGTGACAAAACTACTAATGTAATAAAAATATGGGCTTTCATTCAATGTAATCCACAATTAATTCCCGTAATAAAACATTGAAAATATTAAATGGAGTTTACAACAAGGATCACATGGGTGATATTAGAAAATTCTACACTTTTTTTCTTGTACTAATTGTGTGACACGTAAAAAAGAAGGAATGATATGTATGTTTATAACTTGACCATCTTCATTACTTTAGAAACATTGGTAACTAACATTGGCAGGGATGAGGGATGCTGCATGTGTCAACCAGGCGCTATGGTGGGAGTTAGTTAGCAGTGAAGGGGGCGGACTGACCAAGACACTGAGTGGCACTTGCCCACCATTACCTTGTCAGGAGCACATGTTCCTGTCTGCTCAATTGTCAGTACAGTCACCGCTGAAATTAAAGGAGGCTTGAGAGGTTCCTGGGAGATAGACATCAACATGAATGGATGAAGAAAAATCGCATCCAATGTGTGTATGAGTGAGACTTTGTGTCATTCAGTTATTAATTTGAAACCAACTGCTACAACCCAACGCCAGGTATCTGGAAGAGAAACAGTACCATGAAACTTGGATTTGGTATATATATTTATACCACAGATAAAGTAAAATCCTATGTTTGAGGAGAAAACAATCACTATCATCAAATCTCCAGAGTGACTATGTTGCATTGCAGTTGTTTGTGATTGAAGGAACTACAAGGAAAACTAAGCCATTGGTACAAACACAGAGAAACAACTGGTGCAAAGTGTACCCCAAGCCTAGTCCAAAAGTGCAAGTTTCAAGATAACAGGTGCTTGTCTGAATTGTGAGTGGTTCAGATTGGCACTGGGATGGTTTAGAAGCTGAGGGAAGAGAGAATTGATAAGATACACTTGACGTTTAGCAATTTTACCCTAAGGGCATGACTTAAAGTCACAGGCAGGCAACAGCCAATGCTAAAGTGGTGGACTCAAAACGGCTCTGAAAGATGTACATTCTGCTTCTATGTTAATCAATTTGATGTACAGTGATGTCTTGGTTTTCAATTCCCAGCAAATATGCACTTACTAATACATTATGCATGTATTTTGGAGGTGAAGTAGGGAGGATCAAAAACAAGCATCACTATGTCACTAGACCTTCAATAACTGCAACTTTAAAGTGTCCCCGACTTCATCCCTTCAGGACCACTGGGCCTTGCTGGGTTTTGGTAACAGCTGGCAATGCAGTATTGTCGTCTCTATGGCAGGTGCAAAATGATCATCCATATTTTCCAACACCTTTTCTTTATCCCCCAAGATGTTGTTGCTGATGCCTATGTATCAAGTATTATAAGGACAGGACATTAAGTAATCTGCATGTGCAAGAAATCTCAAAAAACAAGTTGTAGACGAAAGATATGCACACTGTCCCTTTTGCACCGCACACTTCATTTTTGTTCAAAATTTTCTCTTATCTTTTTGTCTCCAGACAACGCAATCATTAAATTTTTTTGAAATGATACGTTTCTGAATAAAATAAATCCATCATTGGATGGGTTTTCTTCTTTTGGGGCCCCCCCCCCCCCCCCCCCAACAAACAAAAGGAGGGTTGAGGAAAAAAAAAAAAAGAGGTGTGATGTAAAAAAAAAAAAAAAAAAAAAAAAAAAAA
>JAOPUI010000002.1:2011469-2025329 GCA_027123135.1 Urophycis floridana | reverse complement strand
GGGGGGGAACTACATTCAGGTGTTCACCGTCTCTATAATCTGATTTGGAGGGGGGGATACCGCCAGTAACTGGCAACTCCTGCACTAGCATGTGTTTATCCTATAGAGGGCACTTTGCTCTCCAACTGTTTTAGGTGTTGGTTTTGCTTTAAAGACCAAATGGTACCAATCTTAAGAAAACGGGTCACATGATCAGAGTCAATCAGCATCAAGCGAGCGGGCGACCTAGGATCCGCCTACCTTCTTGTAAGCCATCTCAAACAGCTTGAGGGATGCTTGCTGCAGGGTGTTCGCAGCCTGTTTGATGTTCTCCCCGGTCTCAGACTCCTTGTTGGCCAGCAGATCTCGGACCTTGACGATCTCTTCCTTCAGCTTGGCACACTTCCAAGACAAACGTGGTTGATGTGAGTTCAGGAGAAGTCAAATAAATGCACCCAGAATCCAGATTCCTTTCCCCAAGTGATGCGTATAGAACAATTGTTTAGAGTTGTTTAACAGATGAATATAGCTGCTCTAAGAAGGGACCATAAACTGCTGCCATGTTCACACAGTAGTGCTACCTCTTCAGCAGGAAGCTGGTCCTTGAACTCCTCCATCTTGGATTCAGTGTCGTGGACAATGCCCTCTGCTGTGTTGACTGCCTCCACGCGGTCCTGATCAAAAAAGCAAATGACATTATATAACATAAAGGCAAAAAACAAGGCAATGCTGTGTGGAAGTCGACTGAATGCCTCCTTTCCACCATTGGTGGCTCCTACCTTTCTCCTCCTGTCCTCCTCTGCATACTTCTCCGCATTTTTGACCATGTTCTCAATGTCATCCTTGCTGAGGCCTCCAGAGGACTGGATGACAACTGAAGACGGGACGAAAGAGACCAACAGGAGTTACAATACCGTCAAAAGGGTCCAGTTGGAAATGGGGAGATAGATAAACTGGGGATGCACTTGGAGCATCAACAATGCTTTCAGGTCTTTTTTGGTGGAGGGAATGTACATGAGCACATAACTGCCCCGATGAGACTAAACCATGGTGGGGGCGAGGAGACACTCACTCTGCTGCTCGCGGCCCGTGCCCTTGTCCTTGGCGGAGACGTGCACGATGCCATTGGCGTCGATGTCGAAGGTGACCTCCACCTGGGGGACGCCGCGAGGCGCCGGGGGGATGCCCACCAGGCTGAACTGCCCCAGCACCTTGTTGTCCAGGGCCATCTCCCGCTCGCCCTGGCACACCTTGATCTCCACCTGGGTCTGCCCGTCGGCTGCCGTGGAGAACACCTGGTGGGGGGGGGGGGGGGCAGGCTGCCGGTTAGGGAAGCCGCTTCCTCTCATGAAACGCCGTCGCACAGCCAAGTGACTGGGCTGCCGGCACAAGCTGTGACCATAGCGACACCAGAACATGACAGCGCTTGCTGGATAAACAATAACCCTGTTGTTAATGAGTACGCTACCAGATCCACAGCCTGAGATCACGCCACATAAAAGACAGAGCCATTCACCATTCCCTTTGCCCTCCATCGGTTGAAACCAAAACAGAGGCGGCCGGCGGCCCGGTAGATATACACCAACACCATTAGAGCAGTGCTCGTAAAACATGTCCTTTAAATTGGCATTATGAAAATGCAAATGCTCCAGTGTCTGTTTCTGTGCTATAAGCACAACATGTGGGAGGTTTTACTGGGTAAAGGAGTCCAAAGAGAGTTACAATCAGTACATTTGTATGGTTCGACATGTGGAGGTGGGGGATCAAGGGGATCGAACCGCCGACCCAAGGGATGGTGGCGTTGCGCATGGCGGGGCGGGGCCCACCTGGCTCTTCTTGGTGGGGATGGTGGTGTTGCGGTTGATGAGCTTGGTGAACACGCCCCCGAGCGTCTCGATGCCCAGCGACAGCGGCGTGACGTCCAGCAGCAGCACGTCCGTCACGTCCCCGGCCAGCACGCCGCCCTGGATGGCGGCGCCGATGGCCACCGCCTCGTCGGGGTTCACCGACTTGCTGGGCGCGCGGCCGAACAGGTCCTGCACCGTCTGCTGCACCTGTGGGCCACATGACGGAGGTCACGCAAAATGAAGATGAAAATCTCCCTGGGTTAATACACCACCGGACAGCCACCACGTATAGGGCTTGTACATCACATCATGGGATGGTTTGTTGCCAATACTCATTTTGATTGCACTAAAATCCTAAATAAACACAAATGTGCCTTTACCCATGCTCATCCATACTTTGTTTTGCCATATCTCACATGACAAACACTTTGGCAGGTTCAAACATCTCAACCAGCCCCATAATGACTTACTACTAATTACTAAACTGACCAGAACACCATGATCACCACTGACATTCCTCCGCCTCCAATATAGAGGCAATGCAGTCCACCGGCGTCACGATGTACAAGCCCCCCGGCAGCGGGTCCCCAGCGCGGCGGGGGTCCGTACCTTGGGCATGCGGCTCATGCCTCCCACCAGCAGCACCTCCCCGATGTCCCCCTTGGAGACCTCGGCGTCCTGCATGGCCTTCTGGCAGGGCGCCACGGTGCGGCGGATCAGGTCGGCCACGATGCCCTCGAACTGGGAGCGGCTCAGCTTCATGTTGAGGTGCTTGGGGCCGGAGGCGTCCATGGTCAGGTAGGGCAGGTTGATGTCCGTCTGGGGGGAGAGGGGCGGGACGCCAGAGAGGCTGCTTTACGCACGGAAGCACGGCCGCCGCGGTTCCATGGCGTCATCGGCCCACAGCCAAGCGAACGGTGAGCGAGAGCCGTACTGTCCCCGTGTCATCCAATGTTTTTCAAGTGCATAATATATTTTAAGTCTCTCAAGAATAAAAACACAGCCATCCATGAGTCAGTCCCCCAAAGAGATTTTTCTCCATCTCGCCAACTTTCATTTGAAGACTATATGGCTGTAACTGTAGATCGCAAGCCACTAGAGGCTGCTACTGGAAATCCTTCATAGTGCAGGTTTCATGGTAATAGTTTAATTGTTTATCTGGGATCTTCGGCAAAAAAATAACAATGTCAATGATTCAAAGAAAATGTTCCATGTTTCTTCACAACCTTTGCTTCCTCATCTCTACTCCTTCCAGCAGAAGGGTACCTACGTAGCCAGTCATGGTTGTCAAAAAGAACATCCAAGTCTATACCCTGGACAATGCTCATACAATGTTGTTCACATTCTCATAGTGAGTGCATTAGATGGATTGGTACGATGACAAACTAATGCTCGCATTCTCTTCATACTGAAATGCACAATTTAACTGAGGTTTAAATGAGGTAGAAAGAGTAAAGAAACATTATCACTCCTGGTTGTATGGCCACCCACTAGGCCAGCCCCGTGGTGAGCCTCAGGGCCAGCCACTCTGGTTGGGCCGGGTCCTGCAGGGCCTCGGGGACAGCAGGGTCTAGAACAGAGCCTGCAGCCCGGAGGCCCAGCGCAGAACCTTCTCTACCAGCTCTGTAACACTGAATGCAGGCATGGCGGCCTGGACAGCTGACTTAGGGCTGGGGCACGGTGGGTATACTCATTATGGCTACTAAGGTGTCCAGGGAGTCATACGCACGCATAGGTTAATACAAGTAACATAATACACAGCTTCCTAATTGTATAAGAACTGATCTTGCTTGTATTGTGATATACCCTTGTGATCCCGGTAGTGGATAAGGCGACACCTACACACACACAATTTGGGTCCGTTATCATCATTAGTATAAGTATTATTATTACTACTATATGTACCTGCAGGGCAGAGGACAGTTCACACTTGGCCTTTTCAGCGGCCTCCCGGACTCTCTGCAGGGCCATGCTGTCCTTGGTCAGATCCACACCAGACTGAGAAGAGACGGAGAGAAACATCCTCATCATGCTGTACAACATACTGTCTCCCATATCTAAAGAATCAGACCTCAAAACAAATAGTTGAGCCAATGTGATATGTATAAGAACGATATGCAAAATCGACTATACTGAAATACCTCCACACGCACTTTAAACAAGGCTTTAACAAAACGAATCTGCTCTCTTTAATACCTCTCTCTTGAACTCCTTGACGATGTGCTGGAGGAGGTGCTGGTCAAAGTCCTCTCCTCCCAGGAAGGTGTCCCCGTTGGTTGACTTCACCTCAAAGACGCCCTTCTGGATCTCCAGGACAGAGATATCGAACGTGCCGCCACCCAGATCGTACACTGCAATACTGGGGGGGTTAAGAACAACAGTAATGCTATCAATCATAATAAAATCAATCAAATCATATTATACAATAGTTCACTGGTCATCAAATTTAGACTACATGCAAATAATACATTTATTGTCGATTGTACAGAGCCCACTTTATAATGCAATTACAATTTCCCAGCTTGGGATTAATAAAGTATTTCTATTCTATAAGTGGCAATTGTGTATCTCAACACATGCAGTTTCAAGCCACAGACCCTTGACTTACACTTTGTCCTGAGTCTTATCAAGTCCATAGGCCAGTGCAGCAGCTGTCGGTTCATTGATGACACGCAGGACATTCAGGCCAGAGATCTGACCCGCATCTTTTGTAGCCTGGAACACAAGAGATGAAGCGGGTCTAAATAAAATCACAACAGCCCTGTCCCGTCTCCACCAATGTCTTTTGGCACAGACGTCTGAACCCAACAGTGTCTCGTCTGGTCACCTTACATCTGCTGCATATCAATTATTGAGTTATCAACCTAATTGCCAAATGCTTAATGTTCATCTCCAACAACTTGTATAAATATTAAAGGTCTACCTGTCTTTGAGAGTCGTTGAAGTAGGCTGGCACAGTGACTACTGCATTCTTCACACCATGACTGAGGTAGCTCTCTGCAACACAAAAGCATTCATTACCATGAAGGCTTTTCATAAAAGAAAAAAAGAACAAACACTTTTGTCCCTGGCTGTACCTGCGGTTTCTTTCATCTTCATCAAGATGAAGGCCCCAGCCTGGCTGGGAGAATACAGTTTCCCGTGGGCCTCAACCCAAGCGTCGCCATTGGACGCACGCACAATCTTGTACGGCACATTCTTCCTGTTTTTGATAGAGGAAAGAAATCCAATGGTTGATTGAGACGGTGCTGACAGACAGACAGAAATACTTTGATGATCGGAAATTGCATAAATGTTGTGAGGATCAATGAAGTCCTGCAAAGGAAGCGCCTGCGGGGGGGAGCACTCACATGTCCTTCTGCACCTCGGGGTCGTCGAAGCGGCGCCCGATGAGCCTCTTGGTGGCGTACAGCGTGTTGTTGGGGTTGGTGACCGCCTGCCGCTTGGCTGGCATGCCCACCAGACGCTCTCCGTCCGCGGTGAAGGCGATGACCGAGGGGGTGGTCCTGGCTCCCTCTGCGTTCTCCAACACCTGGGGACCGTGGCGAAGGAGCAGAGGCATTGAAGCACCACTCATAAAGGTTGAAGGCCACCGTTGAGCACCCCTTTAAAATGTCTATTCGGCATGACTCGACGTGTGCATTCTACATGGGAGTTTATTCTTCTGTGCCGATTCTAGTCCAGCCAATACAGTTTGAAAGATGCTGCTCCGACAGTACCCAAATACAGTAGCTGTCTACATTAACCAAGATTCCACAATAACGCAATGCTACAACCACAACACAAACTAAATATGTTAAACGCATGCTTAATGTCACCTTGGCCTGTTTCCCCTCCATGACGGCCACACAGGAATTGGTGGTTCCCAGATCAATACCGATGACTGAGCCCTTAATGGCTTCAGACCTGCAACACAAACCCACGCAAACAAACAATGTGTATGGGTAAAGGTTGGACAAAAAGATGGACATGTTTTTCCATCCCGCTGTCTGTTCATAAGCCTATACTGATTAATGGCAGGATATCAATTATGGGGCCATCCTTATTCCACTCACGCATAGTTCCTTCTGGAAAGGGTCCGCAGGACATCTGATTGGAAGCCATTCCAGCACGCCTAGGAAACAACATTGAATGGTTATGAACAGCTCCTTCTACTTTCAAAGTTACAACAAATTGGACGACAAGACAACTTGGGATTTTATAACCTCAGTCATGGTGCATTACTTCCAGAGGTCAATATGACGAAGTTTGTTCTATCAATCTCAAAAAATTTACCATCCCATAAACGGACCATGGCAAACGAATGCTAGAGAGGTGATCAGCCAAGTAACGTTCAACTAATCAAGAGCCCCTGTAGCACAGCACCATATGCCTATAGCTATCAAACGTAAAAAAAAAGTATAATTATTCAATTTCAATTGTATAAGTGATGAATACTTTAAAGTCAAGGTGCACCCCAGGTACTAGCAAAAACATATTTCCTAGGATGTCCAAGAATATCCTCAAGAGAAAGAGGCATGTATTTAATACAACTGAATGATAACACTCTTGTCAGCATGGCAGTAAGTTTGGCTGGGCCCCCTCTCAGGGACGCCCCGCTGAAGGTCACCTCCCCTCACGTGACCAGAGCAATGAATGAATCTGGCTGTTACTGCGCCACGCACAGCGGTCGTCAGTCACGGCGTATTCATAGCGATACGAATTACACTGACATTAATAACGACACGAATTAATAATTGGAAAAGTAATATTTGATGCGACTTACATTTGACCGTCAATTGCTTACAAAAATCAGCCGAGAAGCTAACGGAAGAAGCCATCACTTGAATTAGCCATGTGTCGTAACATACGTCCAATCTGCTAACAAGACATCCTTCAGTGTTTTAAGCAGAACTTTACACAATGATTAGTGTCTTCCCACCGCCGACAGTATGCTAATGCCATGTTTGAGAGTCCCGGTTAGGTAAGACGTAGGTAATGATAGCCGTGGACTGGGTTAGCATGCACCTAGCACGCAGATTATGCAACTAGAATCATCTACCAACATATGTATTTCACTTACCTTTTTTACCAAGGAGGACACGTTTCTGGAGGTGTTCTGTGTGGGGAGAGTCCTTGAAAGCGTTCTTGCGGCGCTCAACATGTTGACGGTGCTGCTAACAGGCTAATGTTGCTAATAAAATGTACGCAATGTTCAAATTCCCCTGAGTTATTGAAACACAGAGTGTATGTGCTATATGTTAAACGATTCAGATACTAGTTCTAGTTCTTGCTATCGTATCGCAACACGGACTGAGATGTATATTTTGTGAGATGTGCAGGGTCGTCTTGACTGCAGCGCCGCTGGTGAACTGGGAACGCAAAGGTTCTTCTGGAATTATCCAACACATGTTGCACCGGTTGCACCATGTATGGCACAGGACCCCTTGAGAGCAAAAAGCGCACTGCCTGATGATAAAGACATATTGAAAAATATATATTTAGTTACTTTTAATTACTTTAACGTTTAGATATAACATTAATATAAGTATTAGATTATCAGTTGGAATTAACCTGACTAAAAAGCTGCGGGTTTTTTTAAAGAGTAACAATTTTAAGAAAGGCAGTACAAAGGCGTCTCAATAGTGTCGGCTGGTGAAGGTCATGATGTAAAGGCAAATTTCAGTGGGTCTTACGTCAGGCATGCTACGCAATAAGATGAACGAATATGAAACTAATACGAAATAACTAATATGAACTAATATTGACAAATATTAATATAGGTAAGCTATTCATTATTTTATTATATTGTAGACTTGTTCCGTAATCATGTCAAACTTTATTTTGGAGAACAAAAAATAAATAAATAATGACATTACATTTACTTTGCTGACGCTTTTATCCAAAGCGACATGGAGAACTATGTACCTGTGAGTTGTGACCTATCCCCAGATTGTGACAAATAGTTTTAAACCCTTTGTTTTAATCACATTTCAGTTTCAGACATACAGTCCAGCCAATAACGTGCAATTTAGTGCAGTTCAATGGACAAAAAGCATTTTGTATACATATTGAAAAGGAAGGACACAAGCCACATAGACAACACAGGTGTCCATGCACCCATCTGAGGCTTTAAGGTTTTTAATAACATTGTGTTTAACTATAGAATACATACATTTCCACAGCTGTCTTTTCTTTCAACATAGACATTTCTTTCCATCCCTTTAATTTGTATACTATGTGTACCACCTCAAGTTCTCATTGGTCTAACGTCATTTCCTCACCTCCTTCCTTCCTACACTCAACTCATTTGGTACATGTCTCCTTTCTACCCCTTTCCTTGTCTTGCCCTCTTTCTTCTCATTTTATTCACTCATATCCTGTCCTTTCCCTACTCCAGAAACTCACTCCGCAGGCTTCCCTCGCTGTCCGAGAAGTTGATGAGCTCCTCCACGTCACCTTCCTCGTCCTCTTCCTCCTCGCCACCCTCCCCTGACATCTGCACCTCTCCCTCTCCACCGCCACTCTTCCCCCCAAGCTCCAGGTACCCCTTGGCCGTGTGGTTGATTCCCCCGCTTCTTGCTCCTCCTCCTCCTCCTCCTCCTCCTCCTCCTCCTCCTCCTCCCCCCTGGGTCTTGCTGTTGACTGGCTGGACCATCAGGATGCCCTCCCCCAGCACTGGGGTCCCGCTGACGCTCTCTCTAGCCTTGGCTGCGGGACCACTCGGGGCTGCCCCCTTGCCCAGTGTGTGTGCACTGGGATCCAGGGTCACGCTGGACTTGCTTGTGCAAAGACCCATGGTGACGGGGACACGCTGACAGGTGAGAGTGAGTGCGTGCCTGGCAAAATATGAGCGAGGTGGATGCACAGTGGCAATCCCTGCTGCTGTGGTCCCTTGAGGTCAGTTCTGGTGGGTCCAGTTGGTTAGTCAGTGGTCGGCAGGAGTAAGCGCAAGCTTTCCATGAGCAGAATGTGTGTGGTTTCAGGCTCAGGTTTGTTTAAGGAAGAAAGCTAAGTGGGAATCTGCTTTGATCCTCTGAAACCATCCGATTGGAATAAATTCTTGCAGCCACATGAAACGCAAACTTTGGTCCAATAATCCGTCTCTTCAGCAAGTGTTCTTTGAGTGTAACTCTGATTCAGTGGTGCTCCCGGTGAATCTCTGGTAAATTCTGTGGAAGTGTTCAAAGCCTCGCAGTCCTCTCTCAGCTGTGTTTCTCCCATCCACTCGCTGGCTCGACTCTCGATGTCTGTGTCCACTGGTCCGGTTGGAAATTACCATTCTAATGGACCAGCGTGGGGTACAACTCTCTCACCTGCTGTCCCCTGATGAATGAAGTGGATGGAAAAAGATGAAAAGTTGGGTCCCTCCCCCCCATCCTTATTTTACCACTTCTACCCAGAGCTCCAAAGAAAAAGGGTTGGGTGAAGTTGCACAACATCTATCTGTTTAATTTCTTTAGCAACTGATAACATCAGCGCCCAGACTCTGCTAATGTATAGCCCATTTACTGCAGTCCCACAGAAGGTTTTAGCAGTCGCTATTGTTCTCTCTGTTTCAGATGGTCTCCTGAGGGCCCTTGAGCTGAACATAGCGCTCTCAGAGTAACTTGTGCACACAGATAGCGTTGGACATGGAGCCAAGTCTGGTGATGGCAGTTTAAAGTGGACAGTAAATGCTAAAGTATTGCGCTGAATGCTATGTATAAGCAAAACGATATATTGCTTGTTTCTAGGGATTTTGGGACGTACACACAATCTATTTATAGGACATAAGTGGTGAATTACAAGTGCAAGTAAATGGAATGAGGGTTTCAACTGTAGGTAGTTATTCCCATATAAAGGGTATATAATACTGTAGCCTTGAAAGCTCAAAGCACTGCAACCTGAGTGCACACTTGCTAATACAAAACACAATTAATTGAAGAAAACATCTTGATCAATTTGACAACACATGCACAGCATTTAGAAAATGTGCTGCAAATTCACACAACACAAGTCATTCCCTCCTGGTGTCCTCTTGTGACGAGCACAAACAAAGTGACAAACACGCCTGGACACTGCAGTAAGATCTAAATCAATCACAATGTTAAAATGATTCAAATGCATGCATGTTAGATGGCTCTTCTTGTGTTTTCTAATGAGTTACAGTGTGTTAGGCTCTCAGGGCGATTGTAAGGTCAAATGTTGTCACAATTGGTACTCAAGAGTTAGCAGTCTGTTTGCTCCTCCACGACAGGGGAACTCTGGACAAGCTCAGTCGTGAACAATCGTACAGAACGTAGCAGCTATACCTTCATCCTCATTGGACCCAAAAAGCAGCTTGATCTCCACCACCAAGATAATAGAATCCCGGGATCAGAATCAAAAAGATGTTTATTGCCAAGTAGGTTTGCACACAGGAATGTGACCTGGTGGTTGGTGTGTGACAATAAACATTACACCTTTAACAGCCCTTTATCACAGAGGTGTAATGGTACTAGAACCTCATGGGCCAATCCTGACCAGATCGGCCTGAATCCTGTTGAAAGCCTTTTTGAAAAAAGAAAGGACAATGCTGGGACCAATCAGGACTGGGAAGACGGAGTCTCAGCTCTTGAGGAACAAGGCGGGCTGCTGTCTGCCGAATGGACAAATAGAATGGTGGCAGTCAAGGAAAGTGGAGCAATCTCTGGAGCTATCACAACTTTGTAATTCTGTATGTAACGCTTTTTTTTATACATTTGTCATACGTATTGTGAAAATGTATGATATTCATCGTCAGATTTATCATCAGGTCGGCACATCTTTTACCACATTTAACCTGCAGGGGGGGTCTTTGTAGGCCTAATGCAGTTAATAATGCAACCTAACTGATTTATTTATTGCTGACACAGCTGTTAATTTCTCTTGTCTCCCGATGTTTTGTAGCCTATTTATTATTGTGCATAGAAATGCACAATCTATATGTCGCTTTTCATCATATTATTCTTCTTCACACCCATTATTTGTGCCATTAATGGATAAATGGAGGCTAAACGACTGAACCTCGAGATTTCATTCAAACTGTATTCCAAAGCTCTACTTCCCTGTAACTTTGTATGTTTCAATTTTGTGAGATATATTTGCAATTATAATACAAACGCCTCTGAGATAACTTGTGATTAATTGAGCCTAGCTCAATGACTGTCTGGCTGCCAGCTGGGTGGCTCAGCTCAGAGTAGAGTGTGTTCCACCACCACAGGCTTGGCGGCCCTATCCCCACCTCAACTCTATTTCATTCATTGATTACGTGCATTCCTATGCACAAGGAAGTCCTCGCCTGGAAGTACATTTTGTAGTTACTTTAGTTGTGGCGTGCCTCGCTGTACTACAAAGTAGTTCTGCCCACACATCCACGTGATGCTGATAACATGGACATCCAAAACAGACGCGTCCTGTTTCTTTTCAACCTCCTGTGTGTTTCATGCAGACCATGAAGCAGGAAGCGCACACACAACGCACACTGCAAGGAGACCTACACTTAATGTAATGAGTATGTGGGGTAGAGATGTGTGGGATAACCTTTAAAGAAGTCCTTAAATATTTACACATGCAGGCATATATACAGGCCACACATTAGTTGCTGGTTTGTTCTGGATTTTGCTGTGTTTCTCATACGTTTTTATTTTCAATATTCCGCCCAGATTTGAGCTCCCCAGACAGACCATTCAGAAACGCATGTGTACTTTCATCAAGTCAGATTGAAAGCACATTGGAAAAGCTGGGTTTTAACTCCAGTTTTGAATGTGGATGTGGAAAAGCGAGTGTCGCTCCAGCCCCACTCAATCAGTATCACCGCTGCTTGATTGTGCATCGGTGCCTATCATGTTCTGTGCTGCATGAAATGACCACACTGGCTCAGAGGCAAAACGCAACCTTTACTCATGCATAGGTAAGGTAGTAACTGATTACAGCTTCATCAGTCGAACCGAACTACTAGTCTAACCAATAGAACCACCCACAACAACCCCAAGTCCATAGTGATTGGCTGTCAGACCATAACACAGATATGTGCTTCCTAGCTCCATATACTACAGTACCACCTGTCAGATTACTGCGCTCCCCTTGGCAGCACTTTGTTTCTTGGCGTTCGACTGCTGGCAGGGCTCTGTTTGCCCTGCTCCGGTTGCATGGTGTGTTTGTTAGTTTGTGGTAGTGATGGGTAGATGAGGCCTTGTGAAGCGTTGCGGCACATTACCCAAACTGTATTGATACTGTGTCGGTGTGTCACTGTGTTGCTCAATACTGACACCTACTGGATCTTAAAAATCATTACTGGCAACCCAATGACAGACTCAACTGACATACTGATGTAATGACCTAGTATAGGCTATACAATAATATAATTTAAGGTATTGTATTTTATATTGTACTATTTCATATCTTAATTAAAGTTTAAATATATTTGATATCATAAGGTCATAACATGTAAAAATCAAAATGAAAGTGTTGTGAATGCAAGGTTGCTTATGTACTTGTCCTTGAGGCAGGGGGGGATTTTTTTTTAATACATTTTTATTCAAGACAATGAGATGTTCCAAAGTTTTGGGAATCAGGTGATTTTGTTTTTTAGATGCCAGTTCTCCAGCTTGTAAAAAAACCCCACTCACACGTCACAGATGAGGCTGGTGTACACAGAAACATTTGGGACAGGCAGAAGAGGTTTGGGTAGGTGTGCCTTTAGTTGTCCCAACATCTCAAAGGACCCTGAGATCTTGGCACATTGCCAGGTATCTCTGAACCTCAATAATGGAATCGCCTGTGACGTTGCTGGTCTGCATGCCAACTTCATTGTCCAAGTGCTGCCACAAGTTATCTAAAAAACAACAAATTGGCATTTTAGTACATGATTTGCAAACAAATAATTGCACATATAATCAGATAAAGCTGAATAACATGCCTGAAGTTGTTGCAGACCGCTGTTGTGAAGGTCCAGACTGTGGCTCAATCGATGAGCGCCCAATTACAGCTGCACATTTTGTTTTCAGTCTACTGACTGCTTCACTGTATTTTGTGGAACTAGGAGAGCCGAGTGATTTGAATGTGGGGTGTGGAAGTGTTGGTAGGGTCAACACACTCAATGACTCCAGACTGGAAGCAGCGTCTGTGACTTGTCCTCAAACTCAGCCCTTGGCCTCGGGGGAGCGAGCCAGCGGCAGCAAGGAGGTCAGCTGTTTTTGTTACTGCGGGGAAAAAGTGGAATATTGTTCTGCTTGATGTGTGTATCCACTGTGTGGACTATTTGTTCCGCTTGTTTGGACTGAATGTTAATTAAAATAATTAAAATTAAATGCTATTGAATATGTCGTTATTATCATTTAAACATTTTGAAAATGGTGACCGGTAAAAATACATTATGACAGGATTTGTATGACCCTGTCAGTTAAAATGACAGACAAAGAAAAAGTCTAGCGCAACCTCTCGTCTATTCCCATTTCCAATATGAATGAATGAATGAATGCACACATGCATATTTCATCTGCAGACATGGGTAGACCTGGATGGGAACCCCTGTGTGACGAGTGGCCCGACAGGGGAGAGATGGTTTATCCCACGTCTCACACATCCCTCACACGTCCCTCAGACGTCTCACACGTCTCACACATCTCACACGTCTCACACGTCCCTCAGACGTCTCACACATCCCTCACACGTCTCACACATCCCTCACATGTCTCACACGTCCCTCACACGTCTCACACGTCTCACACGTCCCTCACACGTCTCACACATCCCTCACATGTCTCACACGTCCCTCACACGTCCCTCAGACGTCTCACACATCTCACACGTCTCACACATCCCTCACACGTCTCACACGTCCCTCACAAGTCTCACACGTCCCTCACACATCCCTCACATGTCTCTCACACATCCCTCACACATCTCTCACATGTCCCTCACATGTTCCTCACACATCCCTCACACGTCCCTCACACGTCCCTCACTCGTCCCTCACATGTGGGGGGGGGGGGGGGGGGGGGGGGGGGGGGGGGGGGGGGGGGGGGGGGGGGGGGGGGGGGGGGGGGGGGGG
>JAOPUI010000002.1:1861890-1872382 GCA_027123135.1 Urophycis floridana | reverse complement strand
GTACTGCTGGTCTCTGTGAATTTCTCCTAAGGGGGATTAATAAAGAACTATCCTATCCTATCCTATCCTATCCTTCAAACTAACTAGTCAAATCCATGCACAAACCTTGAGTTGTACAACCTTGTACAACCTTGAGTTGTTTTGGTGCTTAAGCAAAGCATCCGTCGGGTACTTCAGAGGGATGTAGCCTATCACAACCTACATCTCTGGATCTCATTCTCTGAACCAATTTGTCTTGGCCTTGCCAAGTCTCATCTTGTTTTTCTAACATGTTACTAAACATCTTGTTTTGTAGATATATTTTAGTTTAGTTTAAGTAGTTTAAGTAAAAATCATGAAAGGCTAAAGCCATGTAAAAGTCTACTGCCATCATGACATCTGAGATGTTATAATCACAAAATACTTCACCTGGGAGCACAGATAAATTGCTTCCCTTTTGTGCTTGAAAATAGATAGTGCCCGAACAAAATTGTTAAGTTATAAGAGCACATTATATCTTTTATTCTTTTGGAATAAAAAAAAGATGAAAAACTGAGACAAAATGATATATTCCCCTGCGTGGATGTCAGAACAGAGACAAACTAGATATATCCAGAGTGCATACTAAACAGGCCTTCCAGCCATTCTGCGCCAATACAGACATATAAGAGAAACCTTTTCACCTCTAACCTCAGCTGTTGACCCAAACTCCTTCACATGTTATCTTAAAAAAATAGTTACATTTCTATACTTTTGTCTCCATGCATAACAGTTTATATGGGTAAGGCAAAAATATGTCAATGACTACTCACATGGTAGACTCAAGCAATGCTAAGCTTCATGCTAAGGCTCCAGGGTTCAAAATAATGTTTGACAGGTCATGGGGATATGAATAGTATATGGCTAGCCAACAATTTACTTTTTAAGGGTGAATCTGTCACTGATCATTTTAAATGTAACTTTCAAACTTTTACAAACAAAATGAATAAATGAGAGAAGGTATACATGTCCCTGCTAGCTTACTCTAGCTCTCACCGTTAGGTTACACATATGTACTTACACAACAAATAAAGCCTTACACCTTAAGGATCATGGATGATTTAAATCCTCCTCATCGTGGCTAACATATAGATTCCAAGAGTCTTCTTTGATCCTGTCAGTATATTACGCTCATGGTGAAGGTGATGCATCATTAGCACCTAATGCAA
The DNA here is from genome assembly GCA_027123135.1 of Urophycis floridana. Classification (NCBI taxonomy): domain Eukaryota; kingdom Metazoa; phylum Chordata; class Actinopteri; order Gadiformes; family Phycidae; genus Urophycis; species Urophycis floridana. The sequence continues at coordinate 1,871,195 of JAOPUI010000002.1, read as the reverse complement.
GGCGCTACAATGGTTGGTTATGCTTATTTTGAATCACATATCTCAATTTCTGGAGGCTTATTACCCTTGCAGATCACCTCAGAAAAAGGCTTTCATCTGTGGATTGGCAGACGACCCACATTGTGAATTAAAATACAAGCACCAATCAAAACAAACTGTTTGGCTGATCGTTTTGTAACACTAGCACAACATGTTTCAGTGTCACCTTTAATTTCTCTCTCACCAAGGAGGCCTTTGTTAGTTGTGTTTGTTTCTTCAGACTCCTAATAGCAGGCTTAAATGACCATCATTTTTATTATTATTATTATTATTATGTCTATTGATTCATGATTTTTATAATCATAGCTTAAAAGTAATAATTGCAATACATTGCATTTTTACATTGAATAAATACTATTCATTATCATTCATGATTCATGTAAAATATACATACACAAATATACATTCAAAAATAATTCCATCACTGAGATTTGGTTAACGTGGCATGCCACGTTAACAACATAAATAACAACAACACCATACATTTTAAGTCCAACTCCAAACCTACTACTGAGTAAGTGTTGGCCTAGTTTAATTTTTTTGCTCAGAACAAAAGTAATTGACAGAGTGGAGTGATGCGAATCAGCTAACCAAGCAGGCTTGGCACTGTGCTGTTGATATTGTTTGATAAAAAAAAGGTTCATCAAACATACAGAGTTGCTGATTTCTCTTCTACATAATGCTCTTTGTTCTTTGTATTATTAATCAGTATTTTGCTCAAAATACATATACAGACAAAAATATGTGAATTTTAATTTGTATTCACGTCATTGGATGGATTTTTCTTGTAGTTTTTCCAGTGGAAACAATTTTGTGCAAATGTATACTGTATGCTGTAACTGTTTGCTTCTGTCTATCTGTGGTGCCTAAAGAGCATTTCCAGTGACCCACCTTTCGATTGAACAGGGCACTTACAGGCTGGGAATGGAACATGATGACGTCCATAATTACCTCTTCAGTTTACCCCCGCCTACCTACATTTCAAATTCTGCCATGCAAATCAATGCACTGGAACATTTTATGAAAACCCACTAGATAGAACCTAGAGCAACAAGGTTCCATATTGTGCAATATCATGAATGCCCTCCTCTTATACAAGGATTTTAGACTTCCGCCATCCTCAAGGCAATATTTGGCAAGATTTATCAAAGATAGAAGGTCTTTCAGTCTGCCGATGGAGGAAAGCCAATGGCGGGTCTAAAGTGATGGCAGAACTTCCCTTGAGCTGTTGAACAAATCAATAAGAAAAGAACAGAGAAAATAATAGAAGGAGACGGAAGGGTTTGCTAGGCCATAGATCAAGACCCACTGTGCGAACGACATACACACATGTGCGAGAATAACAAGGTTAGTGGCTGTGAGTTCTCATCATTAACTGCTGAGGTAGAGATGTGTTTGTTGTGCTGTAGTGCCACTATATACCTTCAATGAGTTCACTTGAACATGTTTTGATTTCAAGCTTGTACATAGATTCATCCATTTGCACAAATACACCATTGTCTGTAACTATAATGGTGTATTCCATCTGTTTAATTTAGGTTAAGCTCACCCACTGCGACTATTGTCCATGATGTCCATGATGTTTGTGTCTAGGTCAGTTTGTCTCGCTTTTTCTCAAGCAATGACTTCATGTTCCCAAGCAAAGCAAGTGCAAGTACATTACAGTACTGTATGATAAGAAAGTAATGCTTGTGATGCTGCCTAAACTGCTGCTGATGTGTTTGAGATGTAGTAGGTGTAACTTTTTGTGTGATTCTGTGTAAATGGTTTACCTCTCGCACTCACAAGCTAGGGAGCAGGACGTCTGGTCCATTAGCATGCTCCTTATTGGCTGGGTTTCAGGATGACTGCAGCTTGATAGCTCTTATTTGATCATCTCAGGCTCCACCAAATGGCTTTCAAACGCAGCCAAGGTCAGCATGGTAGATGGTGATAAATGGAACTCTTTTGGACCTTGTTCTCACTCGGTTTCTCCCTTTCTCTCGCCCTCTCAACCCTTTAAGTCTCATACAGTGCGTAAATGCCTCGTAGGCATAGTTGATTAAATCCATTTATTCTTGAAATATCAAGGTAGGAAAAAAATAATTTCCATTTAAATTGTTTTCATGCTAATGTCTTGTCATTTCTGTAGATAGGACGTTTAATGGATGTGGTTGTGATGACTGTGGCAACCATTTTGAAACATGAGAACAGTAAGTAACCAAATGTCTATAAGATATTCCCCCCGAAAAAAAATATTGTCACTATCAATCCATTTTCTGCCCCTAATTTTGTTTGTGTTCATGTGAAAGAAGTCAGTCATCAGTGTGCAATTAGCAAAAGCTGTTAAATTGCATACTATTCCTTTTGCCAATACATCCCCTAGCCATTGAGTTACATTAATCTTTTTAGTATAATATTACAGTGAGCCGGTTTGTCTCGCAGCCCAACCTCCATAATTCACAGCTACATACAATACTGACATTGCACCATATTTTTAATTAAAGTGTTACCGTCATACTCGGCTACTTTCTAATCTAACAGAGTAGTGCATCATGTGCATGTTCTGAAAACATTGCAGTCTTTTTCCATTATTTGGAAGTTGAACCTCATTTCATAAATTGTCCAAATTGGACCAATGTCATCAATGGTAATGGTTCCCATTTTAGTCAATACTTACATATGGTTATCTCAATCTTGAGAGGATATGTTGCTTGATTGAACACTACAAACAATTAAATCTCATCCATCTCAAATCCAGAAGTATACAACCACCAATGTCTCAAATGGCTCTGGTTTATACTGCAACATGAACCAGATTGTGCAAGTGCTAGCAGCAGTTAAGGGAGCAGAAGGACAAACTCTTGTCAAAGGGGACACATAGCAAACTCTGCTACTACTCTACTACACAGGCAGTTGCACACAAAACCAGGGATAACGTGATCATTCTTTCAGGGTTAATGATGCATATTATTGCATAATATAGCCATGACCCATACCAATTTATCCTTTATTACATTTGGGCTACCACAGGGGTCAATGTTTGGCTCAATATCCAATACAATTAAATCATCAAAAGAGTTGGGGTTATTATTTAATTTCAAAATCCTTTTGCGGGGAGAAATTTGTCATTGTGATGATATTATGTGGGGCCTGGGGCGGTAACGCTTTGCAGTACTAAGACCAACCAACCACTGCACAATAAGCTAATGTCTATTTCCGAAGTCAAACCAGCAGGAGTAGTATCCACTGGGAAATACTTTCACGCTACTAGACATGTATGCAATTAAGCAATCGGTCAGAACAAGATAAATTACTTGATAACAAGCTTTCTGTTTCGACAAACCTTATATATGAAGCCATTTAAGCTAGGGTAAGCAATATGGAGAAACCAGCCAGTGTAAAGCTCCCTGACTCTAGGCCTCCCTCCAAAGCCACTCCTCCAAAACACATGACTAACATGAGGCCATGCAAGAATTTGATTCGGGGTAAACAGGCTTATTTGGGTATTTGATTTGTGATTGCTGTGGGATGCAAAAACAAAAATAAATAGATAATAAGACAAACATTTGTCTCATATAAATTGTTTACCCTGGCTTCAAGTGCGTTCAAAGGTAAGGTGCAAAAAGTTGAGTTTTGAATCAGAAATAGAAACGTTTGGTCATTTATGCGATCACAGCAAATCAAGTGACAGCCTCTAGATTTCTTGGAGAAAATAGACCCTGCATGTGAGACCCTCCATAAACAAGATTAAAGGGTTTCGGATTATGCTGGACTGAGCTAGGGAACAAACCCAGCATCTGTTATGAGAATCAGGTTGAAAGGATCGAATATAATGTTCCCATTCTGAATGAAAAGTGAACAACTTGAGGCATGAGTTAACTTTTCAAGCTTAATGCAAATTAAGTGCCATCCACCGTTAACTCCTAAACTGAAATGAATACTGCATTGATATGAATGTTATGTTTTCACGTAACAAGTTACATAATTTAGTCTTAAAAGCACATTGACATACTATAAAATGTAAATTGCCAGGATGATTTCCTTTTATGCCATATGGTTATTACCTCCACATTAAGCTGAATAGCTGCACACCTAGAATAAATATATCCACATAAAGTCGGTGCCCACAAAGGTAGTCTTGCAGCTGTTTAACTAATCAACAAAGTCATGTATTTATTCAATCAGTATCATGCATTCTGTGCAAATGTATTGTACAGGTTTGGCTGTACAATACATTTTGTGAATATAAATAGCTCAGCTTTATTAACTGGGCAAGCCCACCCATCACAATGGGCAATGAGGCAAAGTTCTCGAAACCTATAAGCAAGCCCGGGCCTAAACTGTGAGCTCTTCAAATAGCGACAGATAAAAGGTTTTGAGAGCTCTTAAATCGAGACATGGACAGGGGAGCAAAAAAGCGATGAAGAGGGTGCGTTTTCACCTCCACATCTAGCCATCCAGTTAGGCTAACTCTTATTTTTTTCTCCCTCCTGGGGCAGGCCACACTCCAGCAGCCTTAAATATTCCACTTTCTCTCATTTTGATTCCCTCTTTTACTGACCTTTCCCAAATTGTTCTCTCTCATTTTCATTCCCCATCTCGCTGACCTCTCCCAGTCATGCCAGCCAATTATTTCTACTTTACACCCGTAAAGAGCAGCAGGGTGCAGCAACGGTCACACAAGGGCACGGAGGACATAGGGTGCACAGCCAGCACAAGATCCCCAGTTAGTTTCAAAGTTGCAGAGTGCTTGTCTCCGTGTGTTGTCTTTTCACCTTGGTGTGGCAAACATGCAACTTCTCAAATATTGTAACCACTGACTGACTCACTGTTATGTTCTGATCAACCCTAACAGGCGCTACTTAAATTCCAGCACCAATGATCCTTATCTTGTGATGGGCAATCTTGCCACTTAAAGTCAGTACTAATGTAGCATTCCAAGGCTTGACTAATACAGGCTATAGACCTACACATTTACTTTGAGGGTGAAAGTTTTAATGGTTTGGTTTGTTTAAAACTGTGATACAACTGTTTTGGCTTGGTATGCTATATACATGCAACATTATAGCAACAGGCATGATGTTCATTTATAATGTCTAAATCAATCAAAAAGAATGACTAAATCAATGGTGTTGAACAGAGAGATCAACCAACCAATCCTCTTGGCTAGAGCTTAGTACCGTGCACTCTTAACACAAACATAAATCAGAAATACATTTTCCACATATTCCATTCCCACAGTGATGTCGTGCCCAGATCCACCCTGTGACCATAATCATTTAACCATTGGAGAAAATTGCTTATCGGTTGTTGTAGAATAGAAAAGGGCATTCCCCTTGTCTCTAATGGTGTGAACAGGTCTCCTAATTAAAACCAGAGGAAATCGTCTCTCTCTCTTCCCATGTTCACTTTACAGTGCCTTGAACATCTAATCAAGAAGTGAAATTAAAGAACAGTTGCATATTCCTTTTGTGCTGGAGCTGCATGTGGATTAGGCAGTGGGGCGGTCAGTTAATCAATTCACTGACTGTTTGACAGGCAGAATGAGAAAATAAGAAAAAAAATGAGAAAACTAAATGACCTTCCATTTGTACACGCCCTGTCTCCTCGAGCTGACTTACAACCTACATTGACATTCACGTCGCCTCAATAGGCAAATCTAACTGTGGATTCTGTGTGAAGGTCTTGTTTTCATTGGACGAGGTGTACATAGAAGGGATGGAAATACACATCATTCAGGATTCAGGCACTGAAAGAGGTACTCAATGGCTCAACTTCGGTTGTCAAACCTTTGAATTTAAATTCAAATGTAAAGCACAACAATGTACACTGCAAGTAAAGGCAATTTTAAGCACATGCTTGTTGACATGTCATTTCATGACATTGTGCTGCTGTTTTCATTTATTTATGCGAATTATCAAGAACATTTTCACATGTGGGGGTTTAAGCATCACATGTTTTTAATACATTCCACATGAAGTAGACCAAATCCGTTGAAAATAAAAAATACAATTCTAATTTGACAAATTGTACTTCAATGAATTCAATGGCACATTTTGACTGTGTCACACTGTTTGAGTTAGCCACGTACATTACATTGACACCACACTTGGCTGCATGTCTTAAGACAAGTCAATGATTTACAAGATTGGATTTTAATCATTTGACAGAGATCTTATACAATTCCTTTCTTTTTGCTTTTGTGAAGTTACTTATCTTCTGAATAATATAATTTAAATGGGCATTGGCCACTTTTGTGGGAGTCATCAGACTTGCAATTACTGCCAGTGCTTGGACAAAAAACAGTAAGGCCCTGCACAACAAACTGTTGACCACATCCTCGTTGCACCATTGACCATAACAGTAGGCCGACGAGGAATCAAGAGCTAAAAATAATCACGATAAAGCACAACAATTATAATAAATCTTTGACGCAAATCAATGCAACGGAAATCAAATTCAAAGGAAAAGTGTGAAGAACCAAGAAAGAACCAGAGGAGTCGTGTCCGACGAGGTGAGGCGCTGTGAGGCCGACCCTCCGCCGTCATCATCAGAGGCGTGATTATTGAAGACGTTATTTTATGTCGGCGGCCAATTCCAAACAGAGATCAAATCTTGGTACCTGATGGGGAGCAGGTAATGATTCAGAGGGGGAATCTAATTACGTCCACACCACCTCGCGGCCAGGTCCCCGACCAACCCACCGCTCTCTCCCCTGATAAAGCCCCCCTCGTCCACGTCTGCACCCATGGGCAGCGCTGAGTAAATGTCAATTAACTTGAGCAGGCAGAAAAAAAGCTTTTGCTGGCAATGAGGTGTGCGTTCTTTAAGCTGTATGAACCTGGTGACTGCAGCATCGGTACAAAAGCTTGTGAATCAATATGACAAAACTAAATAAAATGGCTGTCGCATACACAGTCATCTGATGGTTTGTACTCAATCGGTCATGGGATTGTTCTAATGCATTACTTTTACAGCTGGTGCCGATCGAGGAAATGCCGCATGGCATGGCATGCCCGTTTTAGTTTTCCACAGGCTGATTCTAGTGCAAAACTGCAGCACATGTGATGTGAATAGGATCTTCATAGGGTTCTCAGCCACTTCCCTCCCTCTCATTCATCACTCGTCTGTGTTTTGACACAACTGCCTTGGACTCCTGCTGAGAAGAAATGCTATATTTCTCTTTCTACTTTCCAATATCATTTTCTATTATTACATTTATATTGTTTGTGTGTGTGAGTGGCAGTATGTGTGTTTGTGTGTGCATGTGTGTGTCTGTGAGTCAGCGTGTGTGAGCGCCTGGAGCTTTGCATTTCCTTCTGTTGAAGCTGTCTCTGAGTAGTCTTAGATCATTGGAAGTCGAGGGGGAAACGAGACAACTTAAGCCTATCCCGCCAGACAACTCGGTTCAAATGGCTAAACTAAAATATGAAAGAAAAGGAACGTGAAGAAGCTTTCCGACAAAAACAAATTGAGCTCTTAACCCACCATTAGCATGTCATGAGTTCGTTGTGATGCAGTTTACAGATGTACTGCTATTGTTCTCTGCAGATTATATTGACCGCCGTATCGTGTACTGTGGTGCTCTTAACGCCTGCTCTCTCTCTGCGCCAGAGGAGCAGGGAGACAGAGAGCACAGAATATATGTATTAAACTGCTCCTACAAGATGCATGTAAGAGGAGGGGAAACACAGCACAGATCTCTTTTGTGTTGAGCGGCCCCTTGGCCTGTTTGGAGTTTGTCACCTCTTCCATTTTTGATTTTGGATCATTGTTGTTTATTGTGGTTCAATTATAGATGTTTGTTTGTGTGCCAATGTGTTTCCTTTAATAAAGTCCTTTGTAGTCCAACCAGTCTCCCCTGCCCCAGCCTCATCCTCAATGGTGTAACTGATCTCTGTAAATGAAATCCTCCTTTGCCAACGTTGAACCCCCATGTCAGACACAGCGTTAATGTACTGATGAACCCAACACAACCCAACAGCCGCTTCTCATCGGAGGTGAAAGGAGCCAGGACACGACAGGCGCGCGGGGGGCGTCTAGAGGAGGGTGGGCAGAGGCTAGGAAAGGGCCATGAAGGGTATGGTGTCCGGGCGTCTGGGGTTGAAGGGCCGGTGAAGGGCCGGGGACTGTTGGAAGCGGAGGGAGCAGGCGCTGGGTGAGGCGCCGATGTCCGTCCAGATGGCCGCAAAGAAACGGAGCATATGTCCCACGCCACATGTGATGCCATCGCATCTGCCTGCTTCCACTCAACAGAGGTTGGACAAAGCGACTGGCATGGCTGCCCATGGCAGGCAGGCTTGGACACAGCTGCTCACATCTTCCGGTCATGGCCAGAAGAGAAAAAAAAGAGAGGAATTGAAAGAACGAGGAGGGATGCTGAGTGCCATGTTGGGTAACATGCACATGCATTTTTACAAAGAACAAACCTATGTGATATGAAACACATTTTATGTTCGCCACTCAACTTTTTTTTGACTATTTTATATTCATATGTATGCAAAGAGGTTGCATGCCATGTTGCATGATGGTACAGTGCCCCTTGTCAACTACTATTCATGATTTAGCATACATGGACATCCTTTAGACTACCTTTTCTCTAATTTAACTTTGCATTTAAATAATGAATGGCACCATAACAATCCTTCTGCTTAAAACATTTTCAGTCAAAGTCCGAGCGTTATTTAGCATTTTATCCAAGGATACATCTTCAGGCTGTTAACAGATGTTTGGTTGTCATGGGCACATGAACCTGAGACCTTCTAGTTGATTAATTACATACTGTAGGTACTTTCAGCGGCAGTCCCTGACATAGGCAATACATGTCATTCCCAAGGTGGGAACTTGCAAGGGATGGTAAAACGTTTAATATTAAATGCACTTATGCGTCGACTGCTACATGAGGTCTCTTTGTCGGGAAGGGGAGGGACTTGCCAGAAAACACCATTTGACTTGAAAGGGGACCTATCTTGTATTATATTACGATTTCTCGCACTACTTGTACATTGTTTACATTTTTTAAACTTTGTTTTTACACTGTTTACAGCCTGTTTCTGCTACTGTTAGTAACCTTTTACTACCTCGACGATCACTACCTCCACCTGCACTGTTTACTGTCACTTTGATAACTACCATTAATTACCGCCACTTTTCATGTTTTTCAATTTTGTACTCTGCATCTTATTCTGCATTTCAACCGGCACCTCTATTGCTCATTTGCACTTCTGGTTAGAACGCCAACTGCATTTCGTTGTCCCTGTACTTGTACTCTGCACAATGACAAT
>JAOPUI010000002.1:1823559-1834875 GCA_027123135.1 Urophycis floridana | reverse complement strand
ATCTATGTGTATCACCATGGACCACCACAGACCACCATGGACCACCATGGGCGAGCCCCATTCACCTTGTGCCCGTGTGAAAAGGGCCCGGGCCTAGGGCCCCCTCACTGGGCATGGAGGGCCAGCCCACCCCTGGTCCCCCATGGTAGTTTCGCTCCTGCAACTCGGAGCCGTGCTCCAAGCAGAAGAAGGACTTCAGGGAGGAGCAGTGCGCCTCCTTCGACGGCCGGCACTTCAACATCAACGGCCTGCCCCCCAACGTCCGCTGGGTGCCCAAGTACAGCGGCAGTAAGCCCCGCCTCTTCCTGTTGAACCCCCCCCCCACCGCCCCGAGCACGCCACCATCTCAGCATCGACGTTGGCGACGTTGTCTGGAGCCTTGTGCGCTAATCGGCATGTCTCTGTCTCTGTCTCTGTGTGTGTGTGTGGGTGTGTGCGCGTGTGTGTGTGTACCCGGTCAGTCCTGATGAAGGACAGGTGCAAGCTCTTCTGCAGGGTGGCCGGCAGCACGGCGTACTACCAGCTCAGGGACCGGGTGACGGACGGCACGGCGTGCGGACCGGACACCAACGACATCTGCGTGCAGGGCCTGTGCAGGGTAAGCGTGCCGGAGCCCCCGGGTCACGACAGACCGCGCGGAGGGGGCGGGGGGAACGCCTGTAGGCGCTGACCGACATGCTGGATGTCTCTCCCGGGCAACGTTTTTGTTGAGGCGGTTATTTCGACGGAGTTTCTGTGCAATATCGTCCTGGTGTAAAACGCATAGCTCCGGTGAGACCAGGGGGACCCGCGCTGCACAGCTCACCCTTCACGCACCGGACATTTTTTTTTTTGCAAAGAGTCTCACGTTGCCTTTCCCCGTGTGTCCCCGCAGCAAGCGGGCTGTGACCACGTCCTCAACTCCAAAGCCAGGAGGGACAAGTGCGGCGTGTGCGGTGGGGACAACTCCTCCTGTAAAACCATCGCGGGAACCTTCAACATCGTCCACTACGGTGAGTGGTGTTTGTCCTGGTTCTGCCCCCCACGCCAGCGCGCGCGCTTTGGTCTCGTACCGCAGACGGTTGAACGTTCGATCCTGATTGGTCGCAATCGCAAATCCCAACGTTAACAACAACTGAAAAACACCCCCCTCAAAAAAACTGTCAAACGCACCTACTGACCCGGTGTTTCCATGACAACATAAAAACGATTGAAAAAAAGTGTACCAGCTGATTCAACTAACAACGTTATCGTTGAAAGCGACTTTATCGATAAAGTTGTTGGCGTCATCGCTGGTGACTGGTCCACCCCTCCAGGGGGGTAGACATTCCTCCTGGAAGGCGGAGGCAACTCAGCCGAGGCTAAGCTGAGGGTCGCTGTACCTCCGCCTTCCGTGCAAACCGCCATCCTGGTTTGACTCACACCCGCGCCCCTTGTGATGAACCATGCGACGGACTGATCCGGTGTCGCCTTGACTCCATGACTCTCCGAATCGATTGAGTGTGCTGTTGTTTTACTGTCACCACGAGTCGCCTCTGGTGTTGACCCGCCGTGTGCTCGCCGTTCGCAGGGTACAACGAGGTGGTGCGGATTCCGAGCGGCGCCACCAACATCGACGTGCGTCAGCACAGCTACTCAGGGAAGCCGGAGGACGACAACTACCTCGGTGAGTGACAGACGTCGGCTGTCCTGCAGTCGTTTAATCTCCCCTGCCGTGGTTCCGGCGTGATAGACGATCAGTGCGTGTCTGCGTTCCGTCGGGGCTGACCGACCGCAGCTTTTCCTTCTCCACATGGGTTTGCTACGACGGGAGTCTGGAAGTCTGCCTGGCTTTTGACGTGGACTGGATGGTAGCGTTTAGCGCTCCTTTTGTAGATGTCACGTCGATGCCAAAGTGAGAAGCAGGAAGTGGGGCTCACCGGCCAATGAGCCAGAACCCTCTGATAGACTAGATTACCCTCTGGGTGTCCTTCGCTGGGCTTGCTGGGTTTCCTTTGGCTCTGAACGCATGTGTGTTTGCGTGCGTGCGGGTCAATGTGTAGGTTTGTAAATCTGGTGCCCGGATTCCTCTCTGTGGTATCTGTGAGTGCAAGATGTGTGCCCTGGGCTCTGGCGAGTACAAAATGCAAAGCCACAGACCTTCATGGTCCTCGATTGCTGTTCCTTGACACACGCCGTCTGCACAGGCCGCACACACACACACACACACACACACACACACACACACACCACATAGTGTGTGTCTGAGTGCCTGTTTGCCTATGTGTGTGTATACGTGCATGTGTGTGCCTGTGTGTATACATGTCTGTGTGTATGTGTGTGTGTGTGCGGTGTGCGTGTGTGTGTGTCTCACAGCATGTCCTCAAGCATTTGCTTCTGCCTGTTATTGTTATGGTCATTCATCTGGCATGCCTCGCTGTGTGTGTCTGGAGAGCCGTCTGCACAGGCCCTCATCAGAGGCAACAAAGAGGAGAGAGGGCCTTGGGCGCATAGCCCCAACATCCCCTGATTGTCAGTATTGAAAGATTTCCTCAAACATAGAAACAACAACACATCACATGTTATTATTATTATTGTTTTTAGGTTTGCTCGCTTCCGACAGCACACAGAAAAGAGCGAAGAAACACCAAATAAATCATCCGATTGATGAATCACACCTCAAACAGTTTCATCAATTGTTTGATGACATTATGCTAATGTTTTTCCTTAGTCAGTTCCAAAAAAACCCCCCAGGTGTGTTGTAGTTCTCTGTAATCGCCATGGAGACCTGCTGCGTGCCGCCCTCCCTGGTCACGGTGCTTCCCCCTTTAGCAGAGTGAGATCCATATTTACAGTCAGCATTGATACACGGTAACAGCGATGGATATACCAGTTGTCAAAGGTGGTCTCAGAAATGCCTCCGGCGTCTCCCAGCAAATATTTCTTTTCCCCCGTAGGCTTTACTGGCATCTGGCAGAACGGGCCAATGAAGCGCCTCTGACAGGCAATTACTGTATTTAATATCTTTTGGCAGAGCAGCCGAGTCATTGTTCAGGTTTGGGCACAGTGGATTCCAGGCTGGATCCACTGTGACAGCCTCTTTATATCCAGCATCCAGCTTTTGTTATTTCCACTCCCCACCCGTCACCCGCCACCCACCACCACCCGCTCATTACCATGAGCCCAGCGCACTATCATATTCCACATAAAATGAAGATGCATAAATCTTTTACGACCACCAGAGTCCTTTTGGTCTATTTTCCGGGGTCAAAAACAACAACCTTGTTGCAAAAGCGATGAATAAACCATGACCTGCTCCGAAGTCATTGCCTCCTAAATGGTGATTTAGATGCAGCCCTAATTATTTGTTGTGGTCAAAATGTATCTTTTGGCCTCTTCTCTTTGAGTTTATTCTGCAGCTGTTTATGTCACAGAATTGACAATCAGATGCCAAACAAGCAGCAGCAATCAACTCCAAGTGGCGTGTGTGTGTGTGTGTGTGTGTGTGTGTGTGTGTGTGTGTGTGTGTGTGTGTGTGCGTTTGGAGATTCTTCAACCACCCAGGCCAAAATACATCCTGACGAAAACGGCAGCTTCAGGTTGGTGTTTGCTCTGTAATGAGGTTAAACCCTACTGGAATATGCAGCTTTGTCCTCAGTTAGCATAGTTTTAATGTGTGCAGATGAATTTCGGACCAAATTATGAAGCCTGGTATGTCATCTAGAGCAAGAGGATTTACATAAAATTCTCTTTTTAAAAATGTCTATTAATAATGAGGGGAGGGGTTGAGCGAGGGCTGCATTAACATGCTTTTAACGGGACCCCTGGAAAGTCCCCTCACACACGCACACACACACACACACACACACACACACACACACAGACTCCTCATCTCGTTGACATCCCTCTCCCATAATGAGGTGTCTCTTCTCTCCTCTTTCTGTGTTTTCCCTGATAGTTACAGGAAGTAAGTGGAGCTGCCAACGTTATTGTTCTGACAGGCTAAAAGAACATTGACAGCTCTAATAATTGAATTCAAAACGAATCAGCCGAATCAATTTTCCTTTGAAAAAATAAAATATCTTTTAGCCATTTTGGCAAGTTATTTCTTCATTCACTGATCATTTCTGAAATCTAATAGAGAAGTGTATTACTGGTTGTTATGTATTATATAGTCAGATTTTACATTGTATGTCTGTATACTCAAGTAAATGGAAATGGGATATAAAAATATTTTTTTGTCCATTTTATTTTCGACTAGTCTATAAAGACCTACTAACATGTAGAATGAATTAAATGTTATAATTGTATTTTAATAAATGTCTTCAAGACACAATAATAGACAACAGTTAGTTGACTGAAAATCACAAAGGTTCTGATATAATGCAATACAATGGTGACATTAGTTTGCAGTGGAGTATGTAAGCCTAAATACTTTGCTAGAAAAGACCTGTTATATATTGAAAGACATATTTACCGTTTGATGATCAAATACAAGGTGTACACACAAAGGCTCTCGAGAGCATAATGCCTTTCTTGTATTTCTTTATATTTTGTCTCTAGTTTTGCTATAATGAATGGGTAATTGTATTAAATACACAATTACAGGCATCTAACTACCTTACCTTTTGCTAAATGTGAATTTCGGCTTTGAGACAACAACAGTATAAAGCAAATACCCATTAAACCTCCAGGATATGAACGAGGGATGATAAATGTTCTGAATCAACCAAATTATTTGCGCTAAATGAATTTCAGATCTGAAGTGATTACCCTCTTAAGTTGCTGTTAGATTGCAGATGTTTGAGTTTTTGGATAATAAATCATTCCTTAAACTGCATGCACAGTCCCTCCAACTCCCTCCCTCCATGGCTGTCCTCTCTCCATCTGTCATTTGCTCAGAGGTAAGTATCAGCAGCTAGTTTTACTCTGCCAACCCCAATGGCGGCCTCTCATGGAGTGGCCATTTGAAATGACCAGAAGGCCCAAAATCCCAGTAGAGCATGCAACGTCCCTGCAGAACCGGTCACTCTGTAAACATGTCTGGGGTCCATCCATAGGTGGTGGTGGTGGTGGGGTCACACACACACACACACACACACACACAGACACACACAGATGGACACACCTGGAGAAGCACCTGGGCTCTTGTGTCTGGTGGCAGCCAACAGAACCCTCAGCGGGCAACAGGGGCGCTCTCAGACGTCTGAGTACACACACCTAGGGGGGCTGTAAGGATAGGCTGTGTGTCTGAGCTTTGAAACTGTTTCCTCAACCAACCGTCCACATCTCTTTGGGGAAAGATGCAATGGGGCACTTGGTAGCCTAATGATGGTGTTATGCATTACTACGTACATTTCTACATTTACTTTGTGAGATTCTTTAATCGTTTCAATATCCATCCATCCATTATCGTGACCGCTTATCCTCTACGAGGGTCGCGGGGGGGGGCTGGAGCCAATCCCAGCTGCAACGGGCGAGAGGCGGGGTACACCCTGGACAGGTCGCCAGCCTATCACAGTCGTTTCAATATATTAAAGGTAATTACTATATTACTGCAATATTATGATGAGAACAGATTATATGGACAAAATCTGTTATATTTGCATACAGGAGTGCACTGTGCAGGCTTTTTTATGTTAATAAGATGACATGATGATAAGTTATATCATCAATAACCTATTTGTCTGGTGAAATACGTATACTTTACCAGACAATGTAATGATACAATATTTGTTTTAAATTTGATGATGATGATGATGATGATGATGTCAGTGATATTGCCTTTTTGTTTTAAAGTTCAAGCTTCTGTAATCAAGTATTATCAACCCTTCACTAACCCATGTCGTGTGGGTGTTTTAGAAAAATATGTTGGTTATTGACCCCCCTTGCTACAGTGCAAATATATGTAAATATGATCATTTTGTAAAAAAAAAAAATCATATTTGAAATGGCTGGTGCAAAAATAAAGTTTCATTTCATTTCCACATCGGAAGCATAAACGGCAGCGTGATGGAGTGAACACTTGGACTTTCCCTGGCTTCCATCCCGCAAAGCTTCGCCTGCAGCGATATCCACCCACACAGTTCCTAAGCTGCCCAGCTCTCTCCCCTCTCAGTCTCTTGCTCTCTCCATCTATGCATGCTCCTAGATGTCTGTATCTTCTCTCATCTTCTCTCTCCATTGCGTTAACGTATACCCCGCTACCGCTGCGCGCTTCACATCCCTTCACTGCTGTAACGCCGGAGACACAGCCGCCGTTCGGTCCAGCTGCGCTCGCGGACGCTAACAAACAGTTTGGCTTTGATCTTGAACTCTCACAACAATGCATCATGTTGTCGTTTTTCCCCAAATGCAGTTCTGCCGAACCCTGACTAAGCCATGCCCCGAGCACGGCGAGTGGAACATTGACTAGTTCAACCTGATGATCTGCGCAAAACGACCTAATAAACAAATTCAGAGGGCCCTCAAATCGAACCTGGGTTATGTAGCTTACTATTAAGTAGTTATGCGGCCAGGTATGCAGGAATCTCGAGCTGCTGTACATTTTGGTGTGTAACCTATGTTTGTTAAAATACACAATTACCTTGTAAGAGAATTTTGCACATTTTATGACCCTAACCCTACAGCCGGGTCCGATATGAAATCACTTTTGACCACTGCCACTTATAGATGAATAGATACAATCTCTTCTTCACAAGGGAGGGCGCACGTTCAGAACCTTGGAAAATCAATGTGGAAATGTGGTTATAATTGTTTACATTTTCCACAGAGCTGCTGGGCTCTACACATGACATTACGTCTCAAATTACCTGAACTAGTATATGTAGTCATTCAAAATGTCACAATTAACCCGAGTTACAATCACAGTCATTTTCCCATACATTACAAAGTAAAACCAAACATGAAAGACTCTATGTGATGGTAAAACTAGCAGATTGTATCTCGCTATCCATACATTGAAGCCTTCAACAAGCCAGTCGATTGTTCAAACCAGCGCACCGGAGGACTTGCTTTAGTCAGAGTTTGGTTTGGTCAGCAGCAGTGACGGCCATGTCTTAATCTCCACCAGATGTCCTGTTCCACGGGACTCTGCCATTGGCGTAGTGGCTGGAAATTGCTAAACCTGCCTCAGTCAAGGCTCTCACTAGATCCAATTTGGCCACTTTGGCCTTGGGTGGTCGCAAGTAAATAACATCCATAGCATGAATCGGTAAGAAAACACTAACATAAAAGCACTGGGAGAGCACCAAACACAGCTTATATAATGTATGTTTGTTTGTGTATGTCAATGAACACAAGAAGTAACCGAGTGTCTTCTTTAATGATCAAATGAAAACATGACCCGTTTCCCATCTTTGATGACCTGTGTTCAACTGTTGAACAACATGGAGGTGGAATGTAAACACAGGGCTTGTTTGCAAAGATTCTGTTCAGAATCCAAATACCTGCTTGATTATTGATGCAGGCCTCTGAACAAATGTTTATATTGATATGATTGTCTGTGATCAATCTTGAAATATGCATGAGCAATTCTGTCCCAACTTTACAATCCCCAAGATAATTTGCATCACATTATTTGGCCTATCACATATTTGTATACAAGTATTATTAGACCTAAATGACATGCAGCAGAAATAGTGATATTTGGCATGGAGCTACACATGCAATATGAAATTGTACATAGTCTTATTTCCCTTTGATGTGTCCTTCAAATATGTTTTGAGTTGAAAAAAACTAAAAAAAGGAGGCATATTTTAACAATGCCCCACAAGATCAGCAATGTTGCTGTTTTGTAACACTATAAATTCAAAAAATGAAAAATATGTCTTTCCTTTGAACACATTCTATTCATTTAACAAGAGTAGTGAGAACCCCCTTCCCAAAGGGTCGGGTCAGCGGTGGGTTTGTTTCTTTATTCTTTCGTACAAAAAACTGTGTTATTGGCGGCACATTGTCAGTCTGAGGCACTTCATGGCTGGTGATGAACATTAAAACAGCTACTGGGCCTGTTTCTTAGCGTGAAGCCATGAGCCACTACCCAAGGTGTCCTGGGACCGAGAGGGAGGAGTGAAGGAGAGGTGAGGAGAGGAGAAGGAACACAGCACAATTATGATACCTAAACCTATACCTATACCTATAACTATACCTATACCTATAACTATACCTATACCTATACCTATACCTATAACTATACCTATACCTATACCTATACCTATAACTATACCTACACCTATCTATGCCTTAGAAGGCAACGTGTGCCCTACAGGAATGTGTGCAGTGCAGGTGTCAGAATCTGCACAATAATTATATTATGACAATTATTTTGTCAACTATACCATAATAACATTATACGTTCACTTTGTTTTTCAACACTGGCCTTGATATAATACATACATAATACATACAGTATATTTACAGTATATTTATGCAATTACTGTGACTGCAGATGCATCATTGTTGTATCGTGATGACCGCATGACACATGAATACATTTTCTATGTATGCATTATGTATGCATTTAGCTAAATAGACAACATGTATTTATTTAAGTTATTATGGCTTGAATTGTGACAACTGCAATATCTATAGGCCTGTAGATCCATGCATACAAATCTGAAAATCCATTTGGACTGCTTCAGCAATGGTGCCCACCAAGGGGAATAATGAAATGCATCTTCTACTACTGCTGTGTCGATGCTCCCTATCCTGTCTCACAGTCACTTCCACCTTCATCCTTACTGTGTGGCACGCTGGTTGATTCAACATGACACCAATTCACACTGATATGCCCGGATTTCACACACAGACGCCCCACGTCTTTGCATAATAAATAATTGTGTAATTGATGTAAATATCCAAACAGGGAGATTTAAATAGTCCAAATGCTGGAGGGGGACAAAACTAAATGTAGGTCAAAGAACACATTTGCATTTATCCTTTTACATATGTATGCTGACGTTAGAAGGGAGGCCGAGTTTCACCAAGAGCAGTGAAGGGTAATCTTAAAAGGAGAGTGTGTGTGTGTGTGTGTGTGTGTGTGTGTGTTAAGAGAGCGGTTGCATCCAGAAATTGGTTGCGTACTAAAGACACATGGAGGTGGAAATTGAAAGCAGAAGCCAGAAAGTGCAATCAAAGCAGTGGGGACAAGGCATAGCGCATGACTGGAGGTAGGCCGTGAGGCTGGAGGGATTCCCCTGAGTACAAATACATAGGAAACAAGTTGAAACTGCTCACACATCAGACTCATCCACTCTGTTTTGACCAAAGACCGTCTTCAAGCACATTATATCTATACTGTATGACTGATGGACATTCACTATGGCCTTTCCTTCTGGTTGTTGTTGACTGTGTTCATCCGGCAGATCTTGGGTAAAGGGGTATTTAGCAGACGCTTTTGTCCAAAGTGACTTACAATCAGTACATGTGTGGGGTTCGACATGTGGAGGAGGGGGATCAAGGGGATCGAACGGCCGACGGTTGGTGGACGACCCGCTCTGTCCAGCTGTTCTACCCACTGAGCTACTACCGCCACGACGTATTGCCATTCAATAATTCGAGTTTGCTCCCATTTCCATGTTTAACCCTTGTATGGTGTTTGGGTTTTAATTTATATAAACATCTGTTTTGACATAACATTGTTTTATTGTGTTGAATTAAACACCCCACAATGCAGCGGGTCCACCAGACCCAGCAACGCTGGCTGAATAACACAGATATAGCACACAAGGGTTAAGGGCCACAGTCCAATGTCATGCCTCCTGGGGACAATGGTAGTGTGATTGCTGCTGTGATAGATGCCATACTTTGTCGATTGATCTGCAATAATGTGCTCTGCAGTAATGTGAGGACGCTTTTTGAGACACCATGATGCCTAAAATGTTCTGTGTTCTTTGCTTTTCATGTTTTTTTCCTTCAGTTTTTATTTTCCGATGGGCTTGATATCAGCAATCAGTTGAAGTAATAATGCAGCTTAACACACGTTGACACTGCTATATATATTGTCACATGTTATAACATGTGTACAGGTGATGTACAGTGCACCCCAGGCCCTATTTTTCTGATCAATATTTGCAATTTTTCACTGGCTGTCACGTCAGGCTTCCTACCATCTGCTTCAGTGTGTTGTTTTCCTATGTTACCCAGAATGACTTTCGCCACCAAAAGGTATTTAAGATAAGATAATAAGATAAGATAATCCTTTATTGATCCCCCTTAGGAGAAATTCACAATGACCAGCAGTACAGGGGATAGATGAGTGCAAAGAACCTGACTATAGTCAATAACAATAAACAATAAATAGATCTACCTAGAAGGATTAGGTTAAGTTAAATTAAGTTAAATGGGAGCTCTTAAAGTCAGGTCGATAACGAGTTAGAACCTGTATACATACATGGTCAACATTCTTGGTTGCTTTTTGTAGCAACCAAGCTCACCATGCTCACCATATCTTGTATCATCTAAGAAATAATGTCATCACACAAAATGATTAAGCTCCACTATACAACAATAGGAGAAACCAGTGTGCCTGATTACCACCAATGAGAAGTCATTCATAATGCCCTCCACGTGAGTAGAGGAAGAGTGCAGGGCTTGGGACAGAGGTCCAAGGGAGGGGTCTAGCATTGAAATTGATTAGAAAAAAATGGTATTTTAAACAATGTAGCTATGACATGCTGAAGTCATTATATCACCTGGTGCTGTTACTCTGTACGCCAATACATAACCTTTGTGTAATTCGTATAATGTACCTCTCACAGAAATAACATATTTACTCTTTGCATGAAAATCTAGTGATATTCATACTCATAATGCATTCATTCATAATCTAATTTTCCTTATTCTTTGTACACAATTGATTTTTTTCAGTCTCAATATGTATGATATTGTTTAAATGTATGTATTTGGTAGAAAGCTGTAGTAAGGTATACACCTGCTGCTGGGGGCTTTCCAGTTTCAAGAAATCCGTGGCAGGTTGAGCCCACAAAGGCAGCGACATTCTGATGAAAAGCAGACGCTGCCTGATACTAACAATACGACCACATGATTCATCCTATAGCAGGAGTTTAGGATAGAATATTACAACATTCAACATTCACACTTCTGACTCTGTCTCTGTCTCCACCTTTAAATCACGCCTGAAAAAACACATTCCGAGTGGCATACTCTGTCACACACTGACACTGAGTATGTCACTACTGTTACATGGTTTTTACTGTTCAGTGTACTGTTGTTGTTTATACATGTCCTGCAAGGTGTCCGAGAGTGATTTGAAATGCCTTTGATAAAATGCATAATAATACAAATACATTTAATAATAATAATAATAATAATAATAATAGGCCTAATGATAATAAT
>JAOPUI010000002.1:1645101-1657949 GCA_027123135.1 Urophycis floridana | reverse complement strand
GTGTACCCCGCCTCTCGCCCGTTGCAGCTGGGATTGGCTCCAGCCCCCCCGCGACCCTCGTAGAGGATAAGCGGTTTAGAAAATGACTGACTGAATATACATTTGTGCGGTAGTTACAGTTTTTGAATGGCCATGCTTCCATCTCATGCTTTCTTAAATGGCTCCTCAAATGTCAAAACAGTGTTGCCTCAGAAAAGGGGTGCTTGAAGTTGCACATGTGGCATGGAAAATATGCCTGTGCATGTACTGCTCTATCTGGTTGCATCTCTGTAAGATTGTGATACATGAGCCTACTACATGTGAGTTGACCTCCAGGTGGAAACGTGATTTGTCGTGTACGTCAAGAAGAAAGCAAAATGACAAAAGTAGTAACGCACAGTGACTTGGATGAGTTAATGTAATCTGATTACTGGTTTGGAAATAGTACCGCTTTAGACTACTCGTTACTGAAAAAAAGTATGTAAGTCATGAGAGAAACACGTTACTAAGTAGTGTGGTGTCACTGATGGCGTCAGACGCTATGTACAACTGGATACTCATTCATTATTATGTAGCGTGCAGTGTTTACTCAAACACTTATATTCCAATAAAATTAATCCTCATTACTCATTGACAGAACACCAAAGTTTAAAGTTTGGTTAACTAAATATCAGGTTTTTAGTAGGGATGCACCGATACCGATACCGGTATCGGGTATCTGGCCGATACTTCATTAAAATACTCATACTCATATTCGTTTTTTAATTGCCAATACCACGCACCAATACCACTATGCCAGTAGCCTACATCAAACCGGCCATTTGGTATAGCCTTACTAAAGGCTTGACATAATCTTCAGAGGAGAAAATAAAATCTGAATTGCACATCTTTCATAGAGACCAAATCTAGAAAGTATCGGTATCAGTACTTGGTATCGGCAAGTACACAACTAAAAGTATCAGTATGGTATCGGTTTGTAAAAAAGTGGTATCGGTGCATCCCTATTTTTTAGTACTACACATATTATATGTAGAAGTTATTAGAACTGTAGGGGTTTATAGTGTACACATAAAAAGGTTGCACCCAAAATGGTTGCTTGCAAGCTGCACAATGCATCTCTGCTGGAAAATATGGTGAATCTAAATCTTCAGCCCTACCTGATACTCAGTCAACAATAAAGGCCTTAGTTTTATCTTTGTGAGATCAGTGTGCATATGAAAGAGCTCTTGAAGAGAATAAATCATGCATAGTCATTGTTAGGAACTGCGGTTTTGCATGTGCTGGCTCATCTTACCAGATGTGCAATTCAAACCTTTAGCCCCAGTGCAATTCAATGAGAAGCATTTCCATCAGAAAGATGGGAGGAATTAGTGTACAAATATTGAGTATGGACACATTAGGGCACCTCGGAAAATGTCAGAATTGTATTTTGTAATGTAATAGTGTGTGTGTGTGTGTGTGTGTGTGTGTGTGCGTCTGGGTGTGTGAGTGTGTGTGCGGGGGGGGGGTAGATACAGGCGATGTCAACTTGTACATTGTTACAAGATTTTATGATTTATCCGTCTGTGCTTTTAAGGACCCCAAGTAAGACTTAAAACAACACAATCCATCCGTGTGCAGACATAAAGGGAATGGCTGCATTTTCATTTAGATTTACAGTTTATTCTCATTGATCACCATAGTTTACAGCCGCCGCACTCTGGAAAATTGAGGCATGAAGCATTAAGGAGAGAGTGTAGGGTGGGATGGGGGAGGGTTGGGAGTGAGATGCCTATAGCTACAAATGAGAAGGGAGACAGATGCCAACTCAGAGAGCTGGAACAAAGGACGAGGGTAAGTAGTGAGTGAGTGATGGGAAAAGAGCGCAAGAGAGATTGAAGCAGAATTTATGGTCGCTGCGATGCCCCGTCTGTGAGGGGCGTGGAGCCAAGGGTCGCCGTTTCACCGCCATGCTGCCGTGGAGAGCGCCTGGCGCTCCGCTCCCAGAGACGCACAGTTTCAGAAGTGCATGACTCAATGGCCGAATGAACCCCGTGTGAGGGCTGGGCTCACGTCATCTGTGGTCCACGCCGGCTCCTGTTGTCCATGCACAGCAGACTACTGTAAACAGAGTTACTGGTTGTGGTGAAAGAGACTGCAACAGTCAGTTAGAGAAAGGGAATGAGTGAGTGAAAGTGAAATGAAGTGAAAGTGATTGAGTAAAAGTGGGGTGAGGGAGTGAAAGCGGAGTCAGTGAGTTAAGGTGGAGTGAGGGAGGAGGGGGGGGAAATCAAGATCAACCTTGGTGCTTAACAACACAAATCAAAACTAGATCTAGTGTTAACATGGATTTGCAGATTGCTTACTCTATCATGTGTTTTATACAGTGCCATTGTAAGTTCATTCATGTGTACCAATGGTTATCTACAGCCAATTGATCACAGCCACTTTCATCGCACACAGGAATGGGATATGGTAACTCCCCCCCCCCCCCCCCCCACGCAAATACCGAAGGCTTGTCCCTTAAAGTGAGCCATCAGCACCACGAGCACACACATATGTCATGCTGTGGGTTGGCTCTGGCACAGCAACCCCTGATGTCAATTCAACAGGGCACGTAACTGAACCACTAGCCATAACACTGCCCTTTAAAACACACCTCCTCCACCGCCCAACAAGCTACTCCACCAGAAAGCGCCGTGAATGCACTTGAAAAGTGATTGCCATCACGACAGCAAGTTGTTTTTAATTCCATTTTTACACACGCGCAGATTTATTGAAAGCGAGGGCTGCCAGGATAATTTGGTTTTGTAAAAAGACGAGATATTTACATACACATTTACATAAATATAGTGCTACAACAGACACCAACTGTTGTATGACACACCAGTGTTTGTCTCGGATTGTTCTCTGCAGGTCTGGCTCTATTTAAAGCGGCCTTAGGTGAGATTTGAGAGTTGTAGCAAGAGCAAAAAAAAAGCAATTAACCAATAAAACGCCCCTCCCTCTCCCGCCTTTGAGAAGAGTTGCTTTCATGCAGCTGTGATTGACAGGCAAGATGGATCCCCAAACCATTCAGGGGGAGAAGTCTAAAATCTGGATGTCTCGTACAGAGGCAGGTGCAATCAACTCGAAACAATATTCTCACAGGGCATTTCACTCGCTAATCGCTGACAGATGGCTGTGGCATTTCTAAAAAATTACACCCAAGTAATGGCTCTGAAGTGTAACTTATAACATGTACACAGTATATGTAGTACTATCATAATCATACAGGGGTTTATCTCTTTATCGTTGTATTGCAGTAAGAAAAAAAATGTTGCTGCTTTTCCAATTTTGGACATTTATGCAAGGCTATTTGACACTGCTAAATCAAAGCAGTAAATATGAATACAAACCATGATTGCTACGTTCATCATGGCCTTACTTGGGTCTGCTCTTGTCCTTGTGGTGTGAATATTGGAAGTGTTCTCTGAATACTAGCCCTTTCTGAAACCTCTTGACTCTTCAGAGAGGAGGGCCAGACTAACTCTGTCTCCCTATTGCTTGTCCTTTCATGTGTGTATGTGTCTGTATGTGTGGCTTTTGAATTGTAAGGACAAGAGCACTTGACCTAAATCTGATCACTTACCTTTCTCTATCTGCACACAATGCCAACATGTTCTGTTGGCTACTGTTACAAATAACGGCAAGTGATAACAGTTGCCAATTAATAACATTTACAAACACCTTCACCCCCACCATCCATCCCCTCCACACACACACACCGCTAGTGTCATTGATGGTTGTAGAGTACTTGTCTTGGGTCGCAGATGGTACATGCCTGCTCAGAAATGTCAAAATGAATGTTCAAACCCACTTGACTGCCATCATATGCGTGTGTGTGTGGTTGCGCTCAAATGTCTGCTTAACTGATCTATTTTCTTGTCGTAAATAGATCTATTCCGTCTACATGATAGACAGTTGTCAGACAGAAAAAGATCACTAGGAAGAGGAAACGCATTAGCCGGTTCATGTTGTTGATGCGGAGAAGCACAATCATGAACAACAGCCTCTAATCACAATTTCCCAGACAAGCACCTCAAGAGTTCCTTTGTGCCGATCCATCGAAACATTTTGACAGAAGAAGAAAACTTGAACAAGATACATAAATTCCCACTCACTTAAGAAACTCTCTCACCCACTCTGGCATTCTTTCTCTCTCACTCTGCAAACAGTTTCAATATCTTAAAGGCCATATAAACATGAATCAAAGGAGGGACCCTGGCCTTCAATGGCAGTAAATTGTGCCAGCTGAGTGGCACAGAGCTATTTGAACTCATAATCGTAATGCACGACGCCTCTTAAAGGGGAAGCTTCATGAATATGCTGCTCAGAGATGCCGGAGTGGCTGGCTGGCACCGGGTCAGATCAGATTTGCATATTGTTTACGGCCACTAGCTTAATTTGAAGCAGGGGTTTGAGACTAGCGATAACGCCACCAGGACCTTATCTCTGCGGTGTTGGCCGAGCACAATGGCAAAAGTAAACTTTTCAAAGTTACCGGCTGCTCGCGTGCTCGAATGCGTTTGCCGCAACATATGCGATGCTGGCGATAAGAGCAGAACAGGATGTTTGAAGTTAATGTAAATATGACATGTTTTGCAGACATCTTTGTTTACACGTATTATCCATTATAAGCCACGAAACCTAGTCATCTAACATGAGACGGCTTTGAGAATGGGCAGGGTGCCCTATAAACAGCCTTGGATCCAATTGGTTTGATGACGATGTCACGATGGTGACGATTTCACTTTATGCAATATGAGCTTTTATCCTTTATCTCTGTCTAGCCCTTCCATTCCCTCCCTCACTGTCTATTCTATTTAAGTCCACTTCTCTTTCCCCCTATTCTCTGAACTACTGTCATTTTATCTGTTCCTTTCCCATTTCTTCTTTCACCCTACTTTCTAGTTTCTCTCTCCGCCCCCTCAACATTTCACCATCTACCTACTCTTTCTAATCTCTCCTTCTCTCTCATCTTCCCTTTCTTCCGCCTCACACTCGTTCCCTCCCCCGTGTTTCTCCTGCCTCTCTCTCCGTCGCTCCCCTATGCCTCGTTCTCCCTCTCTCACTCCTTTTTATCATGCATCAACTGCTGCGTCTGATGAGCACATCAGTCAAGGCCCAGCTAATGAAGTCCCTCTCCATCGCCATTAGAGTGAAATAACTAATCTCTCTGGCTACCTCCCCTCCCCTCTCTATCCTGTCTCTCATCCTTTCCCTTCTGTTTCATCTAACCTCAACCACTTGCTTTTTTTGCTTTGCTACTTCAGTCGCTTCTTTCCTCCAATCTGTTCTTCCCTCCATCCTTTCTTCCCTCTATGCCATGCTCTCCCTCCGTACTTTTCTGTTCATATCACATGTGTCCCTCGCCATGAGGAAGCAACTAAGTAAAAGAATAAATCCATCAATAAACAGCATTAACTTAAACCCTACCATCCTATTGGGACTGGTGTGGGTTTTGGATGTGAATGTAGAATGTAGCAGGAATTGAAATGGAAGAGTAAAAAAAAGAAATATTAGAAGTGGAAAGAGCGGGTGGACAGAGCGGGTCGTCCACTAACCGTAGGGTCAGCGGTTTGATCCCCCTCCTCCTCCAACTGTCCACATGTCAAACCCCACAAATGTACTGATTGTAAGTCCCTTTGGACAAAAGTGTCTGCTAAATGCCCCTTTACCCTTTACCTTTGAAACGGTCCACCGATGACGACAGCCTGGTGACAAGCCACGCTGCTAACACAAAGCCAACACGAGAAGAACGAAACCAGATGTATTTTGCGTAACGGCGTTACCACTACACCTATTGCGGTATTGGGACACCCTACACTCAGGTAGGGTGTAGGGTGCACGCAGAATGTGGACGCACACAGAAATGAGAGGTCACTGTCAGATGTCCGTGCTGCAGGGGGGGGGGGGTCCCAAACCACATCTTGCTTGTTTTTTACTCTGGTGCAACTCTCTGGACATTCCACAAGCCTGTGAGTGGGCTATTCCCATTAGTCCAGCGGAGAAGCCCTCGAGAGTTACTGTTCTGGATGATCTACCCATGGGCTCCAGCAAGGTCACTCAGGGTGCTACCCCACTTTTGGTTTTGGAGGGTAATTGGGACAAACTTTATTTTTATCACAGATCATGCTGGTGAGAATTCACACTGGTTTTAGGATTCCCTGGACTGGCTTACCATCATCCTGTTATTGATTGGCGAGCAGTAAAGTGGGATGAATGGAGTCCCTCATGTTTACTTGCATGTCTTTTTAGGAAGTTACACATGTTTCCAAAGTATCTGTGGACTTTCCTGATCATTTTAAGATAACAGATTGGTCAGGCCCTAGTGTAATCCCAACTGTACTTACTATATCAAATCAGAGATCAGATATATACTGCAAATATAACGAATATAACTATACTGTAATTTTACCGTGTCTATCCACATTCATATAGTGTCTTACATTGATAGTTGCAGAGAACCAGATCCACAGCCTATTGATCACTCACACCTATTATGCCATCCTCGGTATGTCTAACTTATACAGCCTGACAGCCAGCTAAATTCTTTCCCAAACACAGAGACTCTGAAGATTAATTTCTCACTTCCACAGGTTGATTGAAATGGGAAAAGGTGAAACCGAAACATACAAAAAAAATCTGAATGAAGGACATATCGCATGAATAAAGCTAATTTCCAATCACATGTTGTATTTTGATTTGTACTCATCTCAAATGAATAAGCA
Source organism: Urophycis floridana (assembly GCA_027123135.1). NCBI lineage: Eukaryota > Metazoa > Chordata > Actinopteri > Gadiformes > Phycidae > Urophycis > Urophycis floridana. The sequence continues at coordinate 1,651,218 of JAOPUI010000002.1, read as the reverse complement.
AGAATATTTACATGTTAATAACATTATTTTGGTTATCACAGCACTATTACCGTCATTCAACCTCCTGCCCTCTGGGAGGAGGATGAGGAGTCTCAAGGCAAGGACCAGCAGACTGAAGGACAGCTTAGTCCACCAGGATCAGGATGCTGAACTCCCACCCAGCACTGACCCCCCTTCTTTCTCTGCCCTCTGCCCGCACAAAGAGCGTGGACTTTAACCCCCACACATCCACCACCACACCGCTGCTCGCCACCATGTACAGCCCCCCTCCCCCCCCACCACCATGCACAGCCACTTTATAAGAACTGTCCATACTGTTTATAACTGTTATAGAGCTGTTCATACTGTTTATACTTTTTTTATACACTGCTTATACAACTGTTTATACAATGTAAATACTATCAATACTGTTTATTTATTACTGTTTATTAGGGTACATACCGCACCTCATACTGTTTACATTGTTCATATCATTTGTATATATTCGCGACACCCTTTAGATTTTTTGTATTCATATTTTTATATATTTATATTTTGCATGCGTGTCTTGCACTAGGGATCGAGGGAAACGGCATTTCGTTTTGTGTATGTCCTGTACATTCATGAAAACTGAAAATAAAGTTTACTTGACTTGACTTGAAAAATCAAATGACCCAGAGATAAGACTTTACAAAACGTTATACTATTTATTGTCAAAAAAGTGATACTTTCAAATTAAATCAGAATACAAAGAATACATACCAACGATGCTACGTTAAGCATAAGATGTTGACAGATGTAAATGGAGTGCACTGGATTTACTCTACAAACGAAAAGCTGAACCTGCTAGACACAAGTGTTTTTCCTATGGGTCGCACAATAGGCCAATTAGAATCATGTGGTCTCAAAGTAAACATGTCCTAGAAACACAAGAAAACACAGGAAATACATTATCGTAGAACACATTAGAATTCTGTTATACAGACTAAATGTAAAGCACGTAGCTTTTATCTTTACCATTAAACTTGTGTTTTTAACACATTATCTTACACATAACAAAACACCTAATCCTCATTTGTAAATTCATGAGTTATCCTAAATTCCCTTCTCTTACCCCTCGCCTTTGGTTAACCTCAGGCAGTATTGTTTTACCAACATTCAATAGACCTCTGATTACGGTTCCGTCAGTGTTTTATGTTTGTAATTCTGCAAAGTGGTGAATTAACATTATATTTAAGCAGAAATGGTAGAACCCCAAATATCACAAGATTTGGCCCGCAATTTCATTCTGAAGCATGACATTTTTTTGAGCACTTGTAAAATGACTTTGTAAACAGTTTAAATGAACGTGTCGTGGAACGCTATACTCAACACAATGACAAGAAGACAACCTCCCCTAATGTCCATAATTTAGTTATGATCTTGCATGCAAAGAAACACTTAAAAGTCCTTAAAAAGGTTGATTAATGAAGCAATAAGTTAAACATCTGAAGCCCTAGAGGATCACAACTCAAAACACCTTATTGGGGAAAAGGAGATACCTTCAGCTGAGGGAAGATGCTCTTTGGTTTAGGTAAACTAGAATGGGAAACATTCCAGTTTGAAATATGATTAAAGCTATTACCGTAGTATCTCAGGATTTGCATTGAATGCTCTCCTTCCAGCCCAGTAGAGACGTCATCACTGAAACACCAAGTGGACAAAGATAATTTGAATGCCAATTCCCAAAAAAAGAAAGTCATGAGATGTTTTAGGAAGTTCAGTAGAGAAAGTATGTGCTGTTTCTGATACAGTAGGGGTCCTTCTAAGAGATGTCATTGCTTGTGTATCACTGCTCTTACCTGGTTGTGGTGGTCTTTGGGCATGAGAGCAGTGATGTGTATGTTTTTATGAGAGCAGAATTGTCAATAATGTGTACTGAAAGCTTAAATTCCTTCTGTATGCTGAGCAGGTTTTAGATGTGTCACCGGTGTCAAAGTAACACACTTGCCAACCAAAACTAACAAGGTTGAATTAATGCAAATGAAGACCAATTCAGAATGCAAACTACATGTAGTGGAATACATAATCTTATAATCTTCACCTAGCGGTAATCCTCAGCATGTAGTTAAAGGGTTGCACTTAAGTGTCAGTTTTTCCCATTTTTCTTTGTATTTCATCCTAGTTCAATTAAGGTTTGTGTGTGCATATGCATCATCTCAAAAAACTCTATACTATGAGATTTTAAAATGTTTTGGGCTGAGGTGGGGGGCAAGTTATCTCCATAGCTACGACCCATGGCAACGGCATTTGTAATATCGTCATTTTGTAAGAGCACTAGACAGAGCAACACATAGCCACAAACACCTTGCCTCGGTGACGATTAAGTGTACACTAAAAAGCCTTTTGATGTCAAAAAAGAATGTTGCCGATGTTCAGAGCAGAGTGGAGCATCCACAAGCTGGCTGGCAGAGGCTGGCAAAAACCATAGGATATTACTCCTGTTTACCATTACCATAGGATATTACTATTACTCTCTAAATGACTTATCTTAGCAACAGTGACAAAATGGCTTTGATTACAAGGTTGAGACATAACACAAATTGCTACTTTGTGCCAAAACTAATAAAGGAAACGGATTTGGGTTCACTCCACTCTTGAAATCATTTGGAAATTGAAAAATATATGGATGAATAGTTTGTACTTAATATATTGGGAGGAATCTTGGTCTTGAGGTGTTGAATCCAACGTTATTTTGAGATGTTGCATATCTAGTTAATGTAGATATCTGAAGAGCAGGCCCTTCATTAATGTTTAAGTAGATAATCAACAAATAAATGTATTCAAATCATAAACTAGGAAAAACAAAACAAAACCTTCATATTTATGTTACATTATTTGGCAAGTTATTGTAAACTCTCTGCTGGGGAGTGAGAATGTGACAAGTAGCATGGGGTTTAGATCAACCTATCCTCTAAACCACGGCTCAACAGATTCGTGAAGCGAGTGAGTCATATTTTCTGCATAATCAGGTCAAATATCAACTACTCATCCCAAATGAACCTGTGTACAAAGAAAACTTCAGATGCTCCATTTTTTCCATGTCACAATAGATATTTGTGTCAACTCTAATCTAATTTTCACCATTAGCTTTCTATTTAGCGAGCTTATGTTTAGAACAAACACAAGAATGTGGTCTACAAGTTCTGGTTTTAACAGTTTGGTCCAAAGCACCAAACTGTGGAAGTGAAATGAGACAACAGGTCCTGGTATGGCCCTCCAGCCCCATCCCCAGATTCCGCAACGCCTAAAGAGCAAGAGAGTTTTAGTTTAGTTGCTCTTACGTTTTTTAGAGTGGCCGGAGTGGTCTGAACAGCAGGGAACCCTCGAAAGAAAACAAAAAAAACCTGCTGTGTTATTTCATTAAGTAATGGACACATCCATCAATAACTAAGTGACCTAAAGGTCCCAGGAGTACTCAATAACCAGTTACTCTGCATGTGAATCCCATCAATTGCTTTTCCTCTCCAGTGCACATACACAAAGTCCTATCTGTGTCGCAATCATAGAAAACACAAACGCTCAGTGGACACATATATGATATAACTGCAACTAAGTACCAAGTTTGCGACTTGTGGGGGTGGCGATATATGAGTATCCACCCTGTTCCCTTCCCTATTAAATCACCCCTCGCCCGCCATTATGCAGGTCTAGGCCCTGCCCATGTCATATGCTATGATTCATGGAATCCATGCAGAATGGATGTGAGAGTCCCTCCCGTAGTCATGCCATCTGAAACCTGCCACCTTAATCGTGTTTGTAACACATGTCCTTCTCCACCCTCCTCTATAATGGCCCAGCGTGGAGTCAGTGGGTTGCACGCCCACTTAATAAGTCTGTTTAAAATCCAATATACACGAGTCATAGCTCCCTGAACCTCCCATCCCTTTGCCACATCGTACATGATTACCAGACAGTGTGATATCTAATGGCGTGGCTTACTTAAGTGCAGCAGAGTAGCGAGGTGACAAAGCAGCATCGCAAGCGTGAGACATTGAAACTCGGATCTCATGTTCGTCCCCCGACTCAGCTTTCCCTCTGAATGTATATCCATGACCTGACCATGATCTGTGTTCAACATCTCGTGTTTTGTGAATCGATGAATCACTCCACAGATACGACTGCATCTTGAAATGGACATGTAGCAGGGAGAGTTCAGGTGTTCTGCTCACAGGAGTTTAATGAACCCGAGTCGACATGAGACATGAGAACAACAAGGTTGCCACCAAACTATGTAGCAAACGTTGGTTGTGTTAAGAATTGCCTTCAATTCTCATTGGGAAGAATGCACTCAATGTTGTTGAGTGCATGTTGTTGTTGTTGTCACTCAATGATTTGATATTGACCATTGGTCATTGATATGATTATAGGCATGCTTTTTGTTTTACGTACCACATGGTCTAGATCTGTATCGATCTGTGTAGGCGCGGCAGTGCTCCTCTGCTGGAGTGCCTGGACCAGCCGAGGTGTTTCAGAGGTCTTTGGCCCGTGGACGTGCCGCTTCCATGCATCGAGTAAACAACATCTGCACGCACCGCCACCTCCTCTGGCCCCGTCCAGCTGGGAGCCTGTCCAGGTGTGGCAGGGGTTAACGGGCCGTGGTGACATAAATAACCGCAAGAGGAGATGAGAGTAGAGGTTTGCTTCCTCAGCAGATGGGTAAGCCAACTCTCTCAAAGTCAGTCCGTCTGTTTGTCTTGTCTTTTGGTCTGTTTTGGCTTAGCTTTCACGTTATCGCTTCTCTTAACCCGCCAAATGGAGTTTTAACACAAAAAGCATGGTGGAATTAAGCTCAAGGGTGCAGCTAATGCGATCAAAAGCGCAATGATATATATTTTGTATAGCCATATACGGGCATTATCTATCTACAATCATATTTTACTTACGCTAGGGCCATGCATAATTGGAGTAACTCAATATGACATTTTATGAGCAATGTCTGTACAATGTTTTCTCGGCCATTGCATCTGTATGTCTGCCATTGCCTCCCTGCAAGCTTGGATGTGCATCAGTCTGACAGACCTTTGGCTAATTATTCTGTCCTCTGAGCAGATCTTGCCAATCAGTTCGTCTTGTTGCACTGTGTCGCCAATCCACTCCACCCATGGGATGTAAACAGCCATTGAGCTTTGTCCTCTACCTCTGGTTGGGTTGTGTGTGACTGTATACTCTGAACACAAGAATGCCTAGCACATTTTTTTTTTTTTTTTCAGATACAGGTGCACAGGGGAGGGACGATTGGATCAGAAAGTTGCAAACTCCTGCACACAGTATTTTTTGAAACATTCATTAGCTCCGGTGATGATGAAGGCCTTGCCCTGGAATGACATACATAAATGTGTGATTGTGAGTTTCACTGCAGGAGTTTGTTTGAAACTTTTGAGTGTGTGCTTTATCATGAAATGTGTCTCTTTATGAATCTCTCATTGGTCTATCTCTTCTTCTGGCGCTTTGTCTTTCAGGTTCATTATAATGGCTTGCAGAAATAAAAACACATATTTCTTTGATATTTTTAATTATTTATTTTGTATTTTATTAATTAATTTACTCATCTTTCTTTATGTAACCAACATTCTACCAACTGGCTTTATTCCATCTTGCCTTCTTACCCTCTAATCCCCCCCCCCACACACACACACACTCCCTCGTATTAGCCCTGCCTACTTGGCCCCTTGTGAATGGTGTAAAACATATAGATTGGTTTAGAAATTCATTAGCCCAGTCGTTATCTGTCATTGCCTTGTGCCACACCATAACAAGCCCCTAGGGGGATGCATTATCGTTGGGGAGATAAACAGATAATTCCTCTTTTTCCATTGTGGCAAATACACAAAGGAAAATTAAAGCAGAAGAATGAAAGCAGAAGAAGATAGAGGCAAAAAGGGGAGAAAGTTCATCAAGAGATGAGGAGGAGATGGGGGAGATGTATAAATAACGTAGAAATCTGTACACTTGCGGGTCGGTAGCTTATGAAGAGTAGCCTGAAAAGCATAGAGGGGAAATATACCCCATCCTCAAAAGAAACATCTGAAGACCCTCTTCTGACAGATTTGTTGTTTTTTGTGCTTCAGTTGAATTTAGAACAAACGTCTATATATA
>JAOPUI010000002.1:1366009-1376536 GCA_027123135.1 Urophycis floridana | reverse complement strand
CCCCCCCCCCCCCCCCCCCCCCCCCCAACTCAGCCTTAACTTCTGTACATGCCCAACAGTAGGTCATTTCCAACCAGCAGGATGTTTGGCTGCTTGACGATTTCTAACCACAGTCAAAACAAATACACCTTGTACTACAGATCTTTATTAAAAGGGACCCAACAAACGCCATGACTCACCACCTCTCCTTTTCTTAGCGATTGGCTCGCACTCTGAGGGAATGGGGAAGGCGTCCTCCTCCACAGGCGCACACTCCGTGGACACCTCCACCACCGTCTCCATCATCACGTCCTCTGATGCAGACACAGCATTCCCGTGACCACACAACAACAACAACCTCCACACCCCCCGTGTGCTGTGGACCGTGCTGAGAATGATGCTGGCCTCATCTGGAGGACCGAGTGCACTTCTACTGACCCGAGTTGCGCTCGGTGTGGAGGCCAAGACCGGGAGATTCCATGTGGAGGAGAGCCTCGGCTGCCTCAAAGGTCTTGTCGAAACACACCATGTCATGACCTGACATCTCCACTGGGGGGACAAGAGAGAGAGCCACAAAGTGACTCACTGCACAGAGCTTTATATTACTATAGTATATCATCCCAATGTATGTTTTCAAACAAGTGTTTAGACCTTAGACCTAAACTTAAGGTGTTTACCCATAATGCACTGCAACCCAATCACAAATAGATACCAGTGACAATGACCAGCAGAGGGGGGGCATTTCTCCAAATAGAGCTGTCAATTAACAACATGCACACACGTTTCTTTAATTGGGACATATCGCTCTGTTCCTTGATTGAATGTGTGCCCATAACAACCGCAGCTACCACCTGTACGAAATCTCATACATAACCATAAGAAATACCGACAGCATTGGCTGCCCTAGAAACATCCGTTTACAGAAATGTATCCTTTTCATGGTTTTAATATTTGTTATGTTTAAAAAAAAAAAAGAATTAACACACAGCTAATTAGCCATGGTATACAAGACATTGTGCACAATTGGCAGATTATGCCCAATATCAAGTACACATAAGCATAATGGAAATTAACAGTTGAGTCCTTTGGGTCTATACATGTACTCAACATGAAACCAAGGTCTGCAAAACTGGGTGCTGGGCCAAAAAATGTCAATTAATCTTGGAAGATGTTGCTTCTTCTGGTGTAGTACACAACACTGTATTTGGTCCCCAAGCAAACGTGATGCCAAGAAGGGCCATGCTGAGTATATACATAACTCCTGAACACAGTCAAGACATTTCCATTAATAACACCAGTGATACTCACCAGTCTCGACCACCTCCGTCACCACCTCCTGCTCATCGGCCACATCCTGCATCAGGTAGGTCTCGTCGCCATACACCAGCACCTGGGCGGCGTAGCACTGCTCCACCTGGGCACTGGGAACCTCCTCCACAATCACTGCCGGGCACTCCTCCCCCTCTTCTTCCTCCTCCACCTCCTGGAGCACCATGGTCCCCTCATCTCCCTCCACCACCACCTCCTCTTCCTCCTCCTCCTCCTCTCCAGCCACCTCCCCAATCACCACCTCTTCCTCCTGCTGCACTACCTCCTCCTCCTCACAAGGATACTGGTCACTCTGCACAACAAATGGTCGGACGGCAGGAAAAATAAAGATGTCACCAAAAACAAAACATCCTGGAGCATAACCATGTTCCTTTATGTTTGCATCACACTTTCTCTTTTTTTGGACAAACAGAAGCAATTATTTCCAAGTATTTCCAACAACTAATATTATGCAAGTAAAAATCTGCTCAAGAATGGCCATGGCCACAGTCAAAAAAGTGCAAAACTGTTGCATCCGATTCTGTATTTGGATTTGAGCAGTTCAGTGAGCAATTGTAAAAAGAAAATAATTATTTTGAATATTTTGTCTCTTGTGAGGAATTGTGAGTGGTACAATGTTGTGCTGCCTTTGCTTTACCACGAAAGGGAACATTGAGCTTAACGCGCAGACACCTGCAGTGTTATCCTACATATCCAGTGACATCTTCTGTTGGCCACTTCTAAACAGAAGCTGAGGGGCCTACCTGCTGCGGGTCTTCCATCACCGTTACATATTCAACTATGTTCCCTCCGCTGTCTGACATCACAACAGAAGTCATCACTCATTCCTGCCAAAAACAAAAACACCAAGGTTAAACCAGTGTGCGGCTTTGACAGAACGATGGCTCCTTCTTGCATTTCCAACCAAGCGGGCTATCGGACCCCACATGTCCTCTGCTACTGGATACAGCGTGTTTTCCTAAAATAGTCAAATGTATGACTGATCTCAAAAGGTGTTAGAACAAGTTTGCAAAAAGTAGGGGAAAACGAGTCAAAATGCACAAAAACCCCGCTAAAAGTGTGTGCCAACGTGAAGTGGAGTGTGTAGTGTTGGTAGCCTCTGTTTACTTTATGAGGCAGCTAGCGGCTGTAACTCTCTGCGCCTCCAAGCTAACTTACTCTACTTTACCTGAGTGCATATCTACAGGAGAATGGCAACGTATCACTGTGCGTTACTCAATACTTACTATGCAAATTGGTAGCAGTGTATTAAGGTAAAAAAAATATTTGTTCAGGGAATTAAACACTAAGTTGGCATCTAGGTTGCTCAACGCGTAGCGATCACTAGCACACAGTAGCTACAGCTAAATACAGACCAAGCTTAGCTATCGACAGAGCGACAGCTAAATGGCCATTATTGCTATATCCAATCAGCCTGCTGGATCTGTCAAACAGCGGACAAATACAAGTGTTTTTTATTCACCCATACCTTTTTAGCTTTTTCGAGCAAAATCTGTAGTTCCCGAAAACCGTGTAGCTGGGCCTCTCCGGAGCTAACGTTAGCTAACAACCAACTTAGCAAGGCCGACGCGCTTCCTTGTGTTGTAATAAACAAGTGACTGCAAGATGCAGTTACTGCAAACTACATTGAAAAAGTATCTTCAACATTAAATACATAAAATACTCAAACGAAATGAAATTTGAGTTCCAGCAATTGTATTCGGATTAATCCTTGTTTCGTTGCTTTCCGGCGCGCCAGCTCTGTGCCATAGAGCGAGTAGAGCCGCCTGCTGCCCGCTAGCGGATGACACATTGACCGTGATGACGCACCGCCGCCTAGCGACGGTTTGCAGTAACAACACCCCCCTTCAGACACTGGGGCTCGGCCTGTTCTCTACATGTGAGTTTACTTTCATTCAAACTTTTCTATTTGAAAAAGGTTTGCGCAAGCAATAGGCCTAATGTGTTTTTTCTATGGAATGCACTATGTTTATATATTTTTTTGTAAGTATTATTTAGTGGACTTAATTGTGTAAAAACAATGCAATTACATTTGTTTTACGGCTTTATTCACATGTGACACCCTAAACCTACACAAGCTTTTCACACATTGACCTTGTAAATTCACCTGTGTAAACCTTAACAGAGGAAAACATAAACAGTTATTCAATACACTCCTGCTCTTCTTTACTCTTCCTGATCTGTATTTCAAAGTATCAGCAAACACAAGCAAATGGAGTAAACAGAAGGTGATAAAAGGATTTGGAGCACACATTTCACCATTAGTAGTTAGCCGTGAGAGGTAACATTGCAACCACTTTAGTCCTACTCAAACACATTTTACACTTAACACACACACCTTGTATAGCAACAGTTCTGTAACATTTACTCCAATTCAAACAATTGGCTTACCAGCCTCCAATTAGTCTCTTCATAACCATCCAAAAATGCATATATTCCTTCCTCAGGCTACATTTAACACTGACCCTGAAGAACTTCCAGAAACCAAAACCAATTACAAGTTATACATGTATATCCTTGTCAACCCATGGCTTAAAAAAAATAAGTCTTCCATTGTGCTGTGTAGAAGTGGGTGAGAACTAATGTGAGTATGGTCCATCAACATTCACAGTATTATGTCAATCATAAACAAAAGCACATTACCCTTGTTTTACACATAACATCATTGAATATATTGACCATGTCAAAAACGGAATTAGCTACTGGGCTCATTTAAAATTCTTTACAGAGGTGCAGACTTGCTTGTAGGGATTTTTATTTCACATTGATCTATCTATTCTATCAAGTATTACAAGTGGGGTAAAAGTAGAAAGGCTTATTGTTTTTACATTTTTACATTTTGTGGAGTGTGAAACCTAACATTTCCATAACACTAGTACAGGTCTTCAGTATTGGCTCATTGACGCATGGAGTAAACAACTAAACATGTGCCATTAGGGCACTAGTGTTAATGTGATGGCTCATCAAAGGATTCCTTTATTGCAAACACTTATTATAGATAAGTACATGGGATAGAAAAAGGCACATCTTCTGTGTGGAGGAAGTCTTTGTTGATTCACTTACTGTTGGGAAAGAAAAAGCATTAAAAAGCCATAAAAATAAACATTGTATAACACTAACCTCCACATTCATTTTAAGTGATCCAAGTAATACCTCTTGCAAGATCTACTGCATTTGCATCCTTAGAAGCACTCGTTGGCTCTAAAATACAACGTACAAATACACGTTATCAAGTTTCCACATGCATTAAAAAGGCTGCTCTACCAATGCCATGCATTAATCTTTGATTAGCAATAATTAGGAAATCCTCAAAAAGTGGTTGATTAAGTTAAGATACCTCAGAGGGAGCTTCATCTTCATCTGGCGCTGGGATAATCCTGCCCGTTGCTGGCCCCACACCTAGTACTTTGGGGTTCTTCTCGGTTCTGGGTGCTCCTTCCAGTACTACAACGAAATACTCCCTCTTGGACTCTTTGGTTTCCGTCTCGTCAGGAATGGTTGTTTCGATATCCCCAGCTGGAACGGATGCCTCCACCGCTTGCTCTTCTGTAGCACATGCTTCTACCACTGAAGCCTCTGCCTCAACTGATGTAGCCTCAGCAACAATGACTTCTACAGATGGTGTGGCCTCTTCCACTGGCGCAGCCTCAGCAGACGCAGGGGCCTCTTCCACTGGTGCAGCCTCAACGGGTGCGGCCTCTTGCACTGGAGCAGGGGCCTCTTGCACTGGAGCAGGGGCCTCTTGCACTGGAGCAGGGGCCTCTTCCACTGGCGCAGCCTCAACGGCCGCAGGGGCCTCTTCCACTGGTGCAGGGGCCTCCTCCACTGGCGCAGCCTCTTCCACTGGCGCAGGGGCCTCTTCCACTGGCGCAGCCTCAACGGCCGCAGGGGCCTCTTCCACTGGAGCAGGGGCCTCTTCCACTGGCGCAGCCTCTTCCACTGGCGCAGCCTCTTCCACTGGCGCAGCCTCAACGGGTGCAGGGGCCTCTTCCACTGGTGCAGCCTCCTCCACTGGCGCAGGGGCCTCCACTGGCGCAGGGGCCTCTTCAACTGGCGCAGCCTCAACGGCCGCAGGGGCCTCTTCCACTGGCGCAGCCTCAACGGGCGCAGCCTCAACGGGCGCAGGGGCCTCTTCCACTGGCGCAGCTTTAACAGATACAGTGTCAACTGGGACCGGGGCCTCTTCGACAGATACAACCGTGTTGATTACATCGGCGACCTTTAGTACCTCAAGCGGAGAGGCAGCTTCCAGCACTGCAACACAAAGCCCAGCCATTCAAAACATCACACTCTGGTCACCACAACAAACCAAAAAAATTTAAAAAAAGAAAAAACTACTGCAAGTTGAGCAAATACATTTCCTTAAGATCTACAACAGTTCTGTTGAGACTGCCCATCTATATTCTTTTAGAGTTCTGAGTGTGTGGAAAATTGGAAGGCAAACCGCAAAATATGCTCACAAATAAATGACATAACATCTAATTGTTGATCCTTGGAAATCCTAACAAACCAAGCATACAGTTTGTAGAATATGTAGCAGATTGAGGACTTCAATAATTTGGGTTAAACACATTTAAAATAGCACCACAACACACAATGGTGCAAGTAGACCAAATTCAGACAAATTAAAAAGACTGGAGTAAATTCTTTTCATGTTGATAGAGTTTTATTGTTTGGCTTAATGAATGACCTTCCATGGCCCACACCAATTTCTACCTATGAAGAAGTCTACACATGGTTTGAGTTGTTTGTTTGCTACTTTTCCCTGTGCATTATGACAGCTTAAAATCACACCGGTAAATTAACATCATGGACACAATGTGAGAACCTCTTAGCTGTAATCTCAACTGCATGACCTTGAAGAAAAATTGACACTAGCTCTGTGATAGATGGTAAAGAAGCACAACATTATAAATTAAAAATGTACAGTGTTTGTCAAGTCTCACAAAGAATATCCCTCAATGGAATAATTGGGTTTAAATAGATAATACCATCACATTTTAAATTAATTGTTCTGCCTGCTGCTGTTGAATCAATGGGAACATTGCATCTACCAGTGGACAGGTGAACACTAAGAAGTTGATTAAGGTGACCTGAAATACATAAACCAGTGATACTACAAGGTAGCTGGATTCGGAAAGTATAGTAAATGGTATCTCTGGATCTCACCAATAGTGGTTTTACACATTGATGAAAACATTGCATTTACCCGTTTCATATCAACTTCAAATTACCAAGAATACATTTATGACTTGCACATTTAACCTCTCATACCATTACGCAACACACCACATCCTGGTCCTTCACACGTCAGAAACTATGCATTATGACAATATAGAGATGCCTCAGAGGGCAACACCGGAAAATAGGACTTTACTGGTGGCTCAATCAAGCGTAGACATCTAAAGTGGGAATTTTGGATTGTCTAGACAAACGACTGACGAGCAGGGGATGTTACACTGGCTGTGAAGGTGACTGACAAGGCATTAGGAGATGGGCAGCTGTGCTCCCCCTTCCACCCCGGCTCAGACCTCAGGAGGAATCTGCTTCCTCCACAAGGGGAGCAGCAGCCGTACCGTTGTTCTCTGTCTCGGCCGCCGCCTCCTCCTCCTCCTCCACGGCTGGTACCCTCAGCGCCTGGGCCGCCTCCTCCACCGCTTCCGCCACCTGCGACACCTCCTCTGCCACCGCCTCCACTTCCTGTGCGGCCTCGGCAACCGCCTCCACTTCCTGTGCGACCTCGGCAACCGCCTCGGCGACCTCGACGACCACTTCAGCAGCGTGGGCGACCACCTCGGCCACGCCCTCCACTACTGCCTCCGCCTCAGCAGCCGCTCCGGCATCTTCCGTTGCAGCCTCTTCCTCGGCAACCGCTTCCTCCTCCTCCTCCTCACCACCTGGAACCAAGGAGGAGGGTGGGTTAGGAAGGGTAGGTAGATGCCAGGGCACCACATGTATATAAAAACATACAATTACATGGCAACTTAAAATCTGTAAAATCTTGGCAACACAATCCTTCTAATTGAACAGAATATGTATAAAAACTGACAAATGTTGAGTTGTTCCATCTAAAAATTGGAATATCTCTAAATACAAAAGTAAACCACTAACCAAAACATTTTAACAACACAGGGATCAGGTCACCACAAGAGATCCAGTACATCTTGAGAAAGGCCCGTTAGCACTCCCACCACCCAGAGACCTTACCCGCTTTCTCTGTGCGGTGCACGTTCCAACCGTAGAGTCACACAACACCCAAGTGTGTCAGACTACAAAATAGCATGCAAACCCAAAGGGGGGAGAGAGGAGAAAAGGACAATAGGGACAGGTGTAGACATGTAACTAAAGAAAGTCAGGTTAAAGTGAAGGGTGGTAGTGGGGTGGGCACACATCTAGTTTCTTTCCATCCATTAACATGCGGTCGATTAATTCTAAACTAGTCAAACAAGTCAGAAGTGAGACGGACATGAAGACAACCAAAGTACTTTGCTTATATTTTAATCTCTCCCAAATACACTGGTTAACATTGCAGGCAGAAGCCATTGGCCATCCGAATATATGCCAATACAATAATTACAAATTTGTGTACGCATCAAGTCCATTCGCCCAATTCACAGTCGGTGGCTATTGAAATGTGACTTTTTGTGTGAGTAATCGAATAACAGCAGTGAAATATCCAGCACCAAAAGTTCAAAGCAATGTCACATTTCAGTGTCGAGACGTTATTTTTGTTTACAGGAAGTGAAAAGAGCGATGAGAAGTTGTTCTGTGTCGCTGGTCCACAAAAAAAAAAAAAAACCCAAAGGAGCCAGTTCTAGGAGGAGTAGCCCATGTGGTCCCATGGGACCTTAGCGTTAGCATTAAGCTGGAAAGAGTAAAGACAGAGAATTAGGTTTGATCAGTAAATTACCACTAAACAATGTCATTCTAACTCCAAAATCAACCAAAAGGGTGATATGGTTAAAACTAATGGAAAATGAGCAAGCTGGTTTGTTTTTGTGCTCTATAAAAGGAAAACACTTGAATAATCCCACTACTAAAGAGTCCGTCTCCTGCTCTCACTTGGTGCAGAGGTGTCCATTTGAAATGGACCAATTGGGAACATTTGTTTTTATCCAAATGTATTCATTTTTGCTAATTAAAAATAATAGGGTGGTGAGGATAGCACAAATAGGGGAGATGTGCCCAGGAATAGTAAAAGAAGGGTGGCTGGTTCTGATCAATGGATGTCTTCGGACAATTGGGTAAAAATCAGGAAAGGTGGAAGACACACAGGGTTGACAAAGTTCCGCAAGCCAAAATGGAGCTATAGAAACCTTTATCAAAACTGACTTGGGATCAATATGAAAGGTATTGTTAATCTATAGTCAAGAATACCCAAGTGCATTTTATTACAACTTGTATTGATTGGGTCACATTATATGCCTGTGCATGTACTTGGTAACATTAAATGCAGTGCCTGGCATGTAGCAAAAGGTTGGAAATGGCGACCTGATTAAAGGCATTATAAAGGTGGTGGCATGAAAATCCAGAGGCACATTGGTGATACACAAACATTACCATAATCTCTCAATGGGGCTCATACATCTAAAATACCATTGACTGGCTAATAAATATAGGAAACATTGTATGCACATACAAGTGGCAAAAAGCCAGAGTAAATGGAAACGATTATTGTAGTAAAAACCATAGGGACAGATCATACCCCATGCCAATTGTGACTAGAATAGAAGCAGTTGCCAGGCCATGCTTATGAATATCAGCAGAACTCACCTTCACCTGCAAAAAACACAAAAGAAAATCATTAGACAAGATAAAGTGACCCAATTTAATACAATGTTATAGTAGTACAATACAACACTTCATTTGTAAAGAACTGCCAAGTCACCTGTGTGCATTACCAAAACACATGATGTACAGCCAACGTGGCAAGCAGTCAAATACTCTCATAATGAAAGTTGTAATGACATAACAATGACCAAGTAATGCAAGTGACAGGAAATGTATGGGCAGAAAGACATGCCAAATACTTTTACTAATTTTACTGGGCAATAGTAAAATGCTAAATGCCCCAAATGTAAATGTAGTTGACATGGCACTGCAATGTATTGTTTACAACCACCTAGTTACATACTAAGGGAACCCAGGAGGGTCAAAGTGCACTAGAGCTAGTTAAAGGAGAACAACCAACAGAAAACTGACTTACTCTTGGGTGGCCATGGTTTTGGCACCCACTCCGTCTTAGGGGTAGCTTTGATCATTGACATGCGGTCATCGAACCTGCTCTTGTCGGTTGCCAAGTTGTTATACGTCTGATGAAAAGCCACAACACAAGCATTAACACCCAAACCTTGACTGAACCACTCATCAAACAGTCATTCAAGGGGCAGAATTGCTGTGTAGGCTCCAGCATTTATCTCGTTTGGGGTCAAAATGTCCCACTTAAAATCAGTGAAGCCCTCTGAGGCGTTCACATTGACAGTGTGGGAGCAGCAGTCCAAAGTCTAAATATTGGAGTCTTCAGGCTGTAGCGGGTGGTTTTGGCATGCAAACGTTGATCTGGCAACCCGGCGTACTCTGAAAACAGTACATCATAACACACAGGGCAAGACAGACTCAATTCTGACCCCGAACAAAAATGTAAAAATGTCCATCGTGAAGCAGTGTGGGAACATGGGAGGGGTCCTCTTCACCGTCAATGCTAGTAGTGAAAATCTATCCAATGTCAAATCAGGCAGAAATCTTTTTAATGGACAAGGTTATGCAAGTTATAATTTCATTATGTTTAGTCATATTATGTCTTAAATCACATGTAATTCTAATGAAACAGCCACAAGTAATGTTCATTATTAATGTAGCAACGTTGTGTGGCAGATTCAATTGTGGGGTAGCCCAGAGCTGTGTGGCAAAAACAAGCTAAAAAATAACTTGAACTTTACCGTATCATTAGCTTGGGGGCTGACAAGAACCACTTGTCATTAGTAGCACAACGTAGAAAGCTATATTGATATTAAAACGTAGCTACTAAGTTACTGTTTGAGAGAGATCTGAAGGTAAAGGGGATAGGATGCCATTGACAGGTGACCAAAGGAAACAAGTTACCTTGAAAACAGCTATTTACTGCACTCAAGTACTTGAATGTTAGGACACACACACACACACACACACACACACACACACACACACACACACACACACACACACACACACACACACACA